>CAJVQA010005151.1:0-16546 GCA_910591915.1 Cetraspora pellucida | reverse complement strand
AAAAGTGTTTTTAGATTATATATATTGTTGCAAGAATCTTAAAAAAGTATTTGCTTGGGTTGTAAAAGGCAAAAAAAAAAAAAAAAAAAAAATTAATAACTAATAATAATAAAATAATAATAATTTGTTCTATAACAACATAATAATAAAAAATCCAAGATGACAATCCTAGTATAGTGGTTGGGTTGTTATTCTCCAAGTGGCAGGTCTAAAGTTCAAATCCCATCTATGATGAAATTTGGAAATTAACCTGTGTTATGGCAAACTGTCTCTTGACGATTGGTTAGATTTGTGTATCTGTAACCTTAAGTCACATCATCTCGAATAGAAGCTTAAAACATCTATACCAAGTGTAACATTATATGTATATAGAGAAATGTTAATAACCAGTGTCACATAAGACTTTAGTGCAAACCTATGATAAGACCACCAGGTACAGTAAACTAAGAAACTGAAAAGTTGAAAGCCTATTTGGAAATTCCCAAATAAAGAGATAGCATGAACTTTCAATAGTACAGTCAGACTGATGGAAGCCTATGAAACATCCTCAAAAGAATAGGTAAATAAACTAGATATCAAGATGTGTAGAGAAGCATATGACCAACCAGGCCACCAGAATCACTAGAGGAAAAGAATACATAAGTATACCATACCAGTCTATCTAGATTGGAAGTTGGAGGAGTCCTGTTAGTCCTGAGTAATGGTTAGTAAGAGATGATGGAGAAGATGTCATGATGATAGATACTGGGTTCTAGTAAACTTTACAAGTGTAGAAATAATGTAATGTAGCAGTTAAACAGGTAACTCTTGTAACTGCAAGTGTTAGGTAACTATAACATGTTGCATAAAACTAGATCAGCTGTATGTGAGACACAGAAGGTTCTAGTAAGTTTCCTGTTAGTTCTAAGAGTACTTGAAGGCATCAGGTACTTTGGATGGGTGTAGCCTTGAAGATGTCCTCGTGAGATATAGTGGACTATATATGCAAAGGGTTTAAATAGGCAAGACCTGTAGTTGGCTTGCAGATATGGCACCTAGTATAGAACCTGTATAGTAATGTATAGGCAGACTACTTAAATTAGGCATCAAAAGTACACGTGTGGCTAGTTGTAACCTCCAATGTAAGGGAGCCCCTGGAGGCACCCATGTTCAAATACATGAATAAAAACATCAACTCCCACAGACAGGAACTTTAACTTAAAAAATAATAATAATAATAATAATAATAAAACTAATATTGAAGAATTTAGAATTCTTATTAAAGAGTAAACCAAAAAATGATTAAAGATTAGTATACTTATACTTCAGAAATTTAACAAAAGCAATATACTAAACAGATAAATATTTTTAAACAATTTTTAATAAAATTCTAAAATAAATTAAAAAATATATATATACTACACAAATATGTAATAATGCTTAAATAAAAATTGTATACATATCACATTTGCTAAATATATATTAAAGTATTTATAAGCAAATTGGTTAATTTTAATTTAATTTTAATATTATGTAACTATTTTTCCAATATGATTATAAGAATATTTAATTAAATATTTATAAGAATATTTGTAAGATAATCCTTTTACTGAATCTCTGCATTTCTTTCTCATCTTTTATTTAATATAAAATTTTTTTCTAATTCATTATTATTATTATTTTGATTTTCTTTTATTTTAATTTCTTTTAGAGATAATATATCCTCTTGATCTATATATAAGTCATGTAAAATATAATATGTATAAATAATTTTAATAATTTGTTCAGATCTGTACAATAAATTTTATTTAATAAAATTTTTTAACATCTTTTCAATATTCTGAATGCCTGTTCAATAATTATTCTTATTAATGAAAAAATTTTATTAAAATGATGCTCTTTATAAGTTAGAGTTTTATAATCAGAAAAAACTTTTATTAAATATGTTCTAATAGGATAAGCTGCATTAACAATAATATAAGTTCTATCTAGAATGTACTGTTCTAAATATAAAGAAATCTCATAATAAAAAGAGAATTGATAAAATACTTAAGTATCATATACACTCTCTTTACAAAAAAAAAAAAAAACAAAAAAATATTAATATAGTCTAACTATATATATGCAAAGAATAAATTATTAACTAACCTGTTTCTCTAACATGTATAAAAATAAAATGTCTTTGATAATTAACAATACCAAAAAGATTAATAGAATAAAAAATTTTATATTTAATAAAATGGATCCTATTTTTAGAAGATCAATGAATTGGAATATGTGTTTCATCTATGACTTCAATCATATTAGGCAATTTTTGATTTTCTAAACCTGTTTCATCATACTCAAATCTATGTATTATTGTTACTAATTGTGTACCTTGTAACCATTTTATATAATCTTTTTCCAAATTTAATAATGTTTCAAGAAATCTGTCTTTAAAATGACATACTGATCCCTGACTTGTATCAAGTGTTTGTTCTAATACTTGCACTTCTGCATTATTGGTTAATTACCATAATACAATAGTAATCTGTTTTCAAACAGATGTTGCATTAGAAGCATTAGATGAAAAAGCTGGATAAATTTCCAAATGTATTATATTTCACAGGCTAAACCACCTTCCTCTGTCAGATTGTGCAGATATTATCATGGTGCATATCAAATTAATAGCTTGTGCATCATTATGAAACAATCACAATTATTAAGAAAATGATTGGCTTTCAAATTAACAAATATTAGATATTGAAATTTTAAACAAATGTTAAACATAGAATTTTTATTTAAAATTTTTTTTTTTTGTTTTACAATTATTGAGCTAATGACAGCTAACAAACATTAGACAGTACAATTATCAAATTTTTGTCTTTGCATAATAAGTTTTTTTTTATTTTTTATAATATAATAGTATGCATTTATAAAGACAATAAATCTTCTTTGCAATTGTAAGAATCATAAGAATTAGAAAATTTTTTTTTTTTTTGTATAATATATAAATGATAAATAATATCGACAGCCCAATTTTTTTTAATAAAAAAAAAATATCAATTTCAAGTAATAAAAATATTTCTAAAGCCCATATATTATGAAAATTAAAAAGAAAATAGAACACCAAAGAAAAATTAAATATTATTACTTATCTTAAACAAAATGAAACCCAAGGTATTAAAGGAGTGTCTAAAAAATTTAATATCCAACCAAATCAATTATGTGATTGGATAAATAATAAAGAAAAGTTAATCAAAACATTACCTAAGGTTTATAAATTACATTATGGATACTCACCTTACTATTTACAAATAGAAGAAACTTTATCTAACTGAATTACAGAATAATACCAATTACAAAATCCTGTTACCCAAGAATTAGTAACTGCAAAGGTAATCTCACTTACTCAAAATATGGATTTTCAAAATCTTTCAGATATTAAATCATTCAAATTTTCTAACAATTGGCTCAATGGTTTCTTAGAATGTTATAATCTATCAATCCATCACTAAACTATTGTTTCACAGCAATTACCTAAAGATTTAGAACAAAAAAGATTAAATTTTCTTAATTATGTCTTAAATTTATAAATTCAATATAATTATCCCTTATTTCTTATTGGTAATATAAACAAGATGCCTCTTATATTCAATTTACCAAATTCCTCAATAATTAATAAGCATAGTGCATATACTATTAGTATTTGTACCTCAGGTAATGAAAAAAAATTTTACTGTCGTTCTTAAATATATGGCTGATGGTATGAAACTATCAGTAGTTTGCATTTTTTAAAAAAAAACTATATGTTAAGAAAGCTTTCCAGCAAATATGTTCATTTATGTAAATGAAAAAGGTTGGGTAAATGAATTAGAAATGCTGTAGTGGATCATATGGACTAGAAGATCACTTAACAATCTTAATTCACTTTTAATTCTTGATTTCTTCTGTACACATCTAATGAATTCAGTAAAACAATACTTTCTTCTTAATAATACAAATATAGCAGTAATTCCTGATGGATTAACATCTAAATTATAACCATTAGATGTTAGTATTAATAAGAGTTTTAAAGCAAAGGTTCATGAACATTATAATCATTGATTAGTAGAAACAATTCATAAATTAATTTCTTCAGGATGTATAAGACAACCTTCATATTCACTTCTTGTTCAGTAGGTAGAAACTGCATGAGATTCACTTGAACCAGATTTAATTAGACACTCATTTAGTTGTTGTGAAATTTAATAGATATAGATCGATAGATTTTTTTTATTATGTAATCATAGATAAGGTTACACAATATGTAGAATACTGTAATAAATATATTATGCATCTGAATGCACCATCAAAATATCTATATTATTTGGTAATTATTGTACAAGAAGAGGTGGTTTAGTCTGCGAAATACAGTAATACAAGAGAATTAAATGTTACTAAAGTAATATGAAAATGCTTTTGAAAGGAATTATATCCTCTTTCATCATTTAAATATGAAAACACATCAACCCAAAAGCCATCAGTTTTAGGTCTTTGCTGATGTTGAACTCTTACATCAAATAAAGAAAAGACAAATAGAATAGTTGTATTTATTGTCATAGAAGTAAAGGACAGAAGATGGTAAAGATTAGCCATTCTTGTTGTTTTGTTTTCCTGCCTTGTTTGATTTGTGGCTATTTTTAGCATAAGCAATAAGACGATAATTCATTTATGTTGATAACGATCTTGAAGATCCATAATGTAAAGAGGAAAATACTTGAACAATTGTTTTTTTTCTAATAAATCAATGTAAAATTTCAGCCAATAAGAGCAACTCTGTGAAAAAAAGGACGTCTGGGCCTCCATCTCTTGTTGATTGGAATGATAAATACCCTTGATCGGTTAAACGATCTTCCACTAATGAAAATTTTCTCTTTGACGTATTAAACTTTTATCACGTGATTTATTCATTGGAACAATCAGTACAATCGATTCGTTAAACTATTTTTTTTTTATTAATTAAAATTTGCCCTCCGACCCATTCCGACAAATTAGCTAAGGGGCTTGAGAACACCCTATGCCACCAAACCTGTGATAAAAATAAAGTCTTTTCATTATTTTGCTTGGTAAGATTGGCCTTACCAAATATAAAATACTTCTAGCATATCTCATTTTTTATGGAATGCTAAAGTCACTATCAAAGTGTGAGAAGTTTATTTATTGTCTGGCTACATATTATATCATAAATTTGATAACTCTTTTTAGAACAAAATCTATAGAAGCAATTTTTAAGACTTGCTGGTGTAACTTTAACGGGCTATTATATTTAGATATTAATATCACAATTTTGTCAAATGAAAAAAAAGACCTATAGAAAGTTATGGTTGCACGCAGTGTGTGAAATTCAATGTTCTCAATGTTCTCTGAGAACACAAAAATTTTAGGTTATACTTATGTGAGAACATAAAAAATTTCCAAATTTATTATATAGGTGGTCTTGTGAGAACATAAAGTTAAATCCAAATTTCATACACTGGTTACGGGTTAATTTGAATTATTGCCTTTAAAAAAAGATAAACGGGTTATTGCACAGCAAAACCATGCTTAAAACATATAAAATATATATACTTTAAGCATGGTTTTACTATACAACAACCCAAATTCATTATTACGATTACTTTGACACGGAATGGTTCGGTCATATTTTTGTAATAAATTATGTACGTACGTCGTGTGTTTATTACTATTACCTCTATTTGGTAAAGATTTATTTGTAATACGTCCATATATTTTACCTTTATCGAATTTTAATTTTGTACGCATGTACTGTGTCTTTCTCTTCAATGAATTCTACAGTTGAGAATCAAAATTTAATACTTGTAGAAGCAACTCCTGAACAAGCTCAAATGTATTTATTATTATTATTATCGTAAAATTATTTATTTATTAATTACAAAGCTAAATCATCTAAATATCTCAAATTATTTAGTACAAATCGTAACTCATACATAGAATGGGGTTATCCACAATTAACTATAGATCAATATTTAAAACGTGAATCTGTACTCTCAAATGATGTGTATAATTCTGAAAATTTCAAAGTTTGGATTCTAATTTCAACCAAAGATGCGGATGATGCTTCCAACATTAATGAATCAACAATACTTTCAGCATGTGAAACCTTTAAACGTAAAGCTTTAATCACATTATCACCTGGGCAAGTTCAAGAAGTAACTTGTTATAGTATTGCGTCAGTATTCACACCTCCACAATATCGACGTAAAGGTTATGCCTCAACAATGATGAAATTGCTTTCTGATAAATTGAGATTCGAGTTCAAAGCTCCATTTTCATTTTTATACTCTGACATTGGTACAGATTTTTATGGTAGATTTGGATGGAAAGCTTATACACTTAAGGAAGTTAGGTTTAAGGTTGACGATAATTTTACCACACCTCCAGAAAACTCTGAGACGGTAATTACGATTGATCTATCTAATTTAGAAAGTGTAATCCAACAAGATTACGAACTCATCAAAAAAGAATTTTCAAAATTGAATAAAAAAAGCTTGGTGGTATTACCTATCAATCCCACTTACAATTGGTTTATGGAAAGAAGCAAGCACTTTTCAAATTTAAACGAATATCCAAAGATTCTAGGTGCCAAGATTTTAAAAGATCAAGATATTAATAACCAAAAATTGTCTAAAGGATTCGTTATTTGGCACCACGATTTTCAGTACAATAAATTAGAAATTCTTAGATTTCGTAGTGATTCTCCACAAACAACACAATTATTAATCCAAAAAGCTAAGCAAGAAGCTAGTAGATTTAAGTTCAAGCAAGTTATTTTATGGAACCCTGATTTAAGATTACTCGATCTTTCGAAAGAAGGCGAAATTGTTGAAATGACCACAAAGTTACCATCTTTAGCATGGTATGTAAATGATGACAATGTAGATTGGATTTTGAATGAGAAATACGCTTGGTGTTAGACACCAACTTTAACTATTATACTTGAGAATCTTATATTAGTATATCTTAAGAATAGGCAAAATTGTTATAATTGGTATAATATCGATATAATATCTTAAACCATAAAAGATAAGGAGATAAGGTTATTAAACTATAATTTTTTTCAATTAATTTGCACTTATTGTGATATGTAGCTATCATTAGAGGTGATCAATAGAAATGATAGTTATATTTAATTTAATCAACCAAATTAATTTAGATACGTACGTACATTCTAGTTAGTTTGTGTACGACATTCTATTTTATCGTAGAGAAATTCAATAATAATGAAAAGAAATATACAAATTGTCTTCAAAACTACATAAATATGTATATTACAATTTTCACATAAAATTCTTTACGTTATATCACTAATTCATAAACATCATCCCTGACCCTTCATAAACTGCAGCAATTTTTTCAATAGCATTTACAAATGCTGCAGTCCTATAATCGACCTCCTAAAATAAAAATAATGAAGTTTTTTGAGTTAATAATCAGCAACTAAATTCTAATTAATTAATATTTCCTTCAACATTTAATATGTATACTACTTTTACCCAACCAAGTCATTTTACTTTGCAAACAGAAAGTTCTATAACATAAACCACACAAACCTTAGAAATAGATGTTTTTCTAGTTTCCATGCAGGCACGAATCATAGTATCTTCCAATCCTGAATAGACTAAATCTGATTCATCTGCACCATGTACAATCTGTTCTTTCTCAGTATCCGATAACTTATGTCCCACATTCCGTTCTACTAATTCTACTAATTGCGATTTACCTAATTCATCCCATTTTCTTGTCATTCGACCGAATCTCATATGAGAAAGATTTTTTAACCATTCAAAATATGAAACCTTAAAAAAGCAAAAGGGCTCAACATTAAATTAAATAAAGTAAGAGATTTTTTTTCAACTTTTCCTTTTTAGGATGACTTACGGTAACACCTCCAGCATTCAAAAGTAAATCTGGTATAATCAGAATTCCCTTCTTTAATAGAATTTCATTTGCAAGTGGAGTTGTAGGACCGTTGGCAGCTTCACCAATAATTTTGGCTTTTATTTTATCTGCATTGCGAAGGCCAATCTGACGTTCTAATGCTGCTGGGATTAGAACGTCACATTCTAAATCCAATATCTAGAGTATAATATTAGAAAATCATAATCATGATAGTAGTAATAATCATAGTAATAATAAAAAGGTTTTTCGTAAGTACTTGTAATGGATCTTCAATAATCTCCACATTGGGTGCTCCATGTAACGATCCATTAGAGAGTCGATATTTGAATAATTCATCGACATTTAGACCATTTGAATTATAAACACCACATTCTTTCTCACCAATACCGATAATTTTGGCTCTAAACAGACCACATTAAAAAATAACTTGATTAATAGAACATTGAAATGGAAAAATGATAGCATATACAAATTTTTAATAACAAGTTTAAACTTCAGAACACACCCATTTTTTTCAAAAAACTTAGCTGCCCAATATCCGACTTTTCCGAATCCCTGTATGATAATACTTAAATCTTTAATATTTCCACTTAACCCAGTATGTTTTTGTACTTCTGGATATGAAATGAATTCACGAATTCCATAAAATACACCCAACCCAGTAGCTTCATTCCTTCCGCGAACACCACCAAGTGGTATTGGTTTTCCAGTAACACAACCAATAGAGTCCACATCATTAGGATGAAATTGTCGATAAGTATCCATTATCCAAGACATTTCACGGGGACCTGTGCCTACATCTGGAGCTGGTACGTCTGTACCCGGACCGATGAATGCCTTGTTATAAATAGATTATTTAATAATACAATAATTTATGAATAAGAAGTTGTACCGTATTTTCGCATTTTCGCGAAATAACGCGTATGTACGTTATTTTGTGAAAATACGGTAGTTAACATGATACCTTTTGACATAATTCGACAGTATATCTACGTGTAATTCTCTCTAATTCCGCAATAGTATATTTGCTTGGATCAACAGAAATGCCACCTTTGGCACCTCCAAACTTTAATCCAATAATATAATGATTTTATTAATTAAGATTAGAATGTAACTAGTTTATTAGAATAGTTTTAATTATTATTAGAATTACCGGGACATCAACAATAGCACATTTATAAGTCATCAATGCTGCTAATGCTGTAACTTCCTGTTCTTCAACTTCCGGTGAAAATCTTTTATATTTAGAGAAAAGTATAAATATTTATCATTTATAATTATCTTTATGCTAGGTACTCATCAAAATAATAATAATTCACCTTATTCCACCTTTGACTGGAAGCAAATGACGGGAATGATGAACTCTATAACCTGTAATAATTTCAACTTTATCATCAACCTTTTGATGATATAAATATTGAAAATATACAAATTATAGCAATAATAATCAATTATTTAAGTAATAGGTTTTTTTTTTTAATAACTTAAATACCTCGATCGGAAATGTAACTTTAAGCATACAATCTGGTGCTTCCATATGCGATATGGTTTTTGGTGATACGCCACTTATTTTAGCAGCCTAGGTACGTACGTGTTATCTGATCAATCAATAAAGTATAGTTTTCTAAGGATATTGAAAAATTATTATTACCTTATCAAAATACATCTGTACGGATTCTAAGAACATAGGTTCATGATCCTCACATGCAACTCTCGTGGAAACTATATATGTTCGATGATTGCGCAAAAATTAAAGATTATAAAAAAAACAAAAAAAAAAGTAAATTAGAAAATAGTAGTAATAGATAATTAATAACCTGTGGAATTTCCACGACATAAAAATTGATAATGTGGTCGAATAGCTTTGAATGTTCTTGCCGAATAAAAAGCACTAACATATAATACAAAAGCGCTTAATGATAAAACAATTAATAAAAATGTAAGCTATTAAGTTATATACTTTATCAAATTAGGTTTTCTGAATTTGAGAAACATTGTAGATTATCGGTTATATCGACAAAAAATTCAAAAATTTCGAATCTATAAACTATTTATGAAAAAATAAAATGGTAGTGGTAATTATCTGTTATTTCATCTTTCAGTGTAACGACATTTGTGTCTTGACATTAAGAAAAAAAACTCCCCACGGACAGAGGTTACCGTTACGCCGAATTATTATTTTTAAGCCAGCTAAGGCAGCATGGCTAAACCTGCTAGGCTTAGTCAGCTGGATTACTTTCTTGTAATTGGTTGTCATGTGGAGTTTAATACCTTTTATTTAATACTGAAAAATGGTTTATTTATCGTTATCGTTATATAATTCTGTAATTATATTAATTATATAATATTATGAAAACAAATAATTATTAAATATATATATATCGATATTATAAAGTTTAGGTTTAATTTCAGAAAAGCTAATTTCAGTATTAATTAATTAATTTGTTCTACGTATCAAGAAAGGCAATTTCTAATTTCGTACTTATCTATACCAGTCTCTGTTATTTATTCTCCGATATTGATGTTGAAAACCAGTCCTTATAAAATGGCTAGGTGCTGGAAAAAGGGCTGAAAATGACAAAAAAAAAAGATCTTCGGAAAATCAATTTTTATAACCCTTATAATAAATCATAAGAAAATGCAAACTTTTAAAGAGCTACGTATACGTACTGCTAAATTTTATTAATACAACTACTTTCTATCTTAAATGAAAATAATCCCAATTTTATTTTAAATTGATTCACCGTATGTAAACATTTTTGGCCGTTTTTCTAGCACCTAACCCAAATAGTCACAATGACTAGTACAAGTATGTCACTTTTTATCCGACAATTTTATTAAGATAGTTCCAAATAACTTGTCATTGTAGTAATGATAGTGCTTGCCAAATAACTTGTTATTTGAATTTGTTATTTTAATTGTTATTTGAATTGTTATTTGAATTGTTATTGTAGTAATGATTACGCAAGTTGCCAAATACAGTACACTCTCGCTTAGAGATGGGCAAAGTAATTTCCTTATTACGTAAAAGTTAAACCACTCTTGGCAACAATTTAGCGTAGTTATAAGTATATCGATATATTATTAGTAAATTGTCGCACAGTGTGATTTAACCTTTACGTAATAAGTAAATTACCTTTTGCCCATCTTTATTCTCGTTATAGAATATTAGAAATTCCGTCCATTATAATGAATATTCGCAATAATGAATGAAAAATTTAAATTGTTCTAAAGAATCATGAGGAATCCGTTTTAAAGAGGTCCGCTATAAACCGTATATATTATTTCTAATTTCGATCATTTACGTCATAAGGGAGAGTCGGGTATTCTGGCGCGGGAGGTAATGTGGCGCACCAAAGTTTTTTTAAAGTATCTCGTAATACAATGATTGGAAACGAACGATTTTAGCATCATTCAATTTGCCTTATCAAGACGAATCGAATGTTGTCAAAATCACTTTAATTGGAATTATTGGCTGCTAGATATAAGCAACGTTAATAAAAAAAAATTAAAAAACACCAGAAATTAACAAATGTGTATTCGGCACTCCCGCATGTCCCTTGATGATCTGGCCTAATTAAGTAATTTATTAATTGAGGAATCCGTTAATGTTATACCAAGTGAGGGATTATATCCATTACACTTGAAGTTACATATAAATAATTTCAGTTTTACTGATCACCCCGTGTGAACAACGGGGCGAGGGATTATATCCATAACATGCATTTTAGAGTAAACTCAAAATAAATAATTTTATTATTGATTGGCTACTCCGCGTGAAGGATTAATGTGTAACATTGACGGTTCCTCCTGTTAATTAAAATACATAATTTAATTTCTTGACGATATATTTACATCAAGTAAGCGAAAATTATTATGATATAAATTTAACTCCTCTTTACTATGTGAAGAGTGACAATCATGATAAAATTTTTGGAAACTAGAATTATATTCTTTATTACAAAATAGATCAGCAAATTTACACATCTTTAACCCTTTGAGAGTGTACCTATATCTATATTCTCTATCAAAAATGTCATCATCATTTTCTGCTTTTTCGAATCTTTTGTATTTTTTAAGAATATATTTCATCTTAGTGAGAAGTTCATAATTATAGATAAGATCATCAAAAAAAATGACAAATGATTTAATTTGATCGAATTCGTGACTATACAAGTAATAATTATCAGTCGGCTTAATCTTTTCGTTCATGATGATTAATTTCAAGAAGTATCTTATGATATTAATTAACTGTTTGTAAAGAGACGGAAGTACAAATTTCATCTGATCTTTAAATTCACTAGGGTTGTAGGTACTGTTGATTAAATTATTACAAAGAATCAAGACGGCATCGTTAATTTCTTTATAATATGGATCAGAAGAGTATTTCATTTTTAATATATAACAACTTTTTTGAAATTTCTTTGCGAGAAATATTTTTACCTGTTATTTGTTTATATACTATACGAATTTAGTAAGATTTGGCTTTAATTGAGAATTTAGTCTAATTCTATTTGTTAAATAACTAATTGTTTAAAGAAACTAATATCATTGTCATTGTATATAGTCTAATTTTATTTGTTAACAATTTAATTGTCAAAAAAACTATCATGATTATAATTTTATACAAAAAGTCAAAAAACAATTATGATCATTATTATATGCAAAGAATCATGATATCAAAAAAATTATTTTTTTTTAATCACAATCGTGATTACATACAAAAGCTGCTATATAAAAAACAATCACGATCATAATTAAGACAATAAAATGATATCCCTTGAATCAATCATAATTATGGTCATGAATGCAGCATAAAAATTATATAAATCATTGATTAAAAAAAAAATAATTAATTTTTTTTTAAAAAATAATTAATTTTTTTTTAAAAAAAAATAAAATGAATTTTAAAATTTCATCTAAGCCCAAGCCTCAAAAAACAGAACTACATATACAAAATCTATTAAATTAGCTCTAAAGGCACTTAATAGTCCCAACCAACCTAGTGTATGAGCAATTGCATTAAAATTTAAAGTTATTGAAACAAGTTTACGACATGTGAAGAATAACAGCTTGCCTAACCACCCTAGTCCTCAAACAGTTTTAAGTGAACATGAAGAACAACAATTAGTTGGATATTATAAAAATATACAAAAATTGGGATTTGGACTTACACGAACAGGATTAAACTACTGTGTGATGAGTATTGTGAATGCTGACAATCGAAGTTATCCTTTTAAAAACAGTGGACCTGGCAAGGCCTAGTGGTCATGCTTTTTGAAAGACCATCCTGATCTATCATTTCATGTGTCTCAAGCCCTATCAGAAGCATATGCACAAAAGGCAAATTCAATTATTGTAAAAGACCATTTTGATAAGTTTCAAAAAATAATTCAAGAAAATTCTCTTACTGCCAAACGAATTTGGAATATAAATGAAACTGAGTTTGTCATATCTCCTAAAGTTCAAAAAGTTCTTGCTACCAAAGGTTTCTGTCAAGTTCATAAGGTAGCACATAGCAATTTCCACAAACACATCTCTGTCGCTCCAATGATTTCAGCTGCCAGTGGTTACATCCCTTCATTACTTATTTATAAAGGCATTCGTGCGATTCCAGATTTGTTAAATGGTGCTTCAGTTGGCACTGTTATGGGATTTACAGATTTAGGATATATGCATGAAAGTCTTTTTCAAATGTATATTGAACACTTTATCAATTCCATTCCACCTAGTTGGTCCATTCTTTTAATACTAGATGAACATAAAAGTCATGTAAATTATATGAGCATTAACTTCTGTTATGAAAATAAAATTTTACTTTACACACTCCTACTCCATACTACTCACATTCTCTAGCCATCTGAGCTACCCTTTGCTAAACTTAAAGCCAAATACGATAAAGGTTGTGACAAACTCCACAGTGAAACTAGCAAGCTAGTAACTAAATATACATTTGCGAAAATGCTTAGGCCAGTATTTATCAAGACTTACACTTCTAAAGCAATTACCAATGCTTATAGAGTTACAGGAATTTGGCCTTTTAACCCTAATGCTATAAATCCAGATTGTTTTAGTCCTTCTCTATCAACTAAACGAATCATAAATTCATCTTCATTTGCACGAGTTGAAAAAATTAATAATTTATCTTCATTCGCACAAGTTGAACAAGAACCATCTGCACAACTTGAACAAGAACCATCCACACAAGTTGAACAAGAACCATCCACACAAGTTGAACAAGAACTATCTGCACAAGTTGAACAAGAGCTGTCTTTACCAAATACTATATCATTCTCTCAACTAAATAATCATTCTAATATTTTATTCCATTCAAATAATTCTGCTTGGGTTAGCATTGTTAGTATAAATGAACTTTTAGCAGAAATTAATTCTTTAAAAAAAGAAAATAAGACCATAAAACGATCTTACCAATCAACACAAGAGAAACTTAAGACATTTAAAAATTCTGGTACTTGCTTATTAAAAATGTCTCTTAAATATCCCTCTTCAAGAGTTCCAATACAAGTCAAATCAGAGTCTGTTCAGCCAAAAAAAAGAAAAAACTTCCTGTTCGCTCGACTTCTCACTAATGAAGAAAGTCTACAACAATTAAAAGAAATGAACGAGTCAGCAAAAAAGAAGTTAGAAAATGTAAAGCAAAAAAAAAAAGTGGCAGCCCAGAAACAAGCTAATCAGGAAGCTAAAAAAGCACAAAAAAAATTGAACTAGAGCAAAAAAAAGAGGAATGTTTACATAAAAAAAAAATTAATGTTACTGTTAGTAATATATAACAGATCATTAATATCAGATGTTAATAAGTTCCATATTAACATATTCGTATAAAAAATATCAACTATGTAACTTATGCAGTATAAATATCTTACTATTTGTAAGTGCACTACAATCCCCCTACCTAATAAACTAACAACTAAAAAATCACTTTCATAAAAGTTGCAATAAACAATTTTTTTTAGTAATAATACTCTTTTTGTTTTTCTTTATCAAATAGTCAAGCATTAAATTAGTTGGTTAAATGAATTTTAGAAATAAATTTTAATTTATAAAATTTTAATTGGCAAGCACAGCTTAGATGTGCCAAAATACCTGACTCTCCCTTATGTATTATTTCAAGTCTCCTGAATCTTTCTACTGAAAAGTGTACAAATTTAATAATTATGATATATCAATTCATAAAAATAGTAAAAATGGAAGTATACGTAATTAATTTTTTGATCTTAATATTTGCCTTATAGCACATAGTTGAGAAATAGTTAAACCAAAAACTTAGATAAAATTAAAAGAAAACAAAGCAGAACTGACAACACTTCAACAAGTAAAAAAACAAACACAGGCTTGAAGGTCTTATTTAGTTTCTCTTTTAAGACAACATTACAGTTACAAATAGAACAACAAACAACAAACTTCTTTAATAACAGTTCTCTTAGAAACAGAGTCAGTTTCAATAAAATCTTCATCTACTCTGATGTATTAATCAAAAAAAGATGAACTCTTCTTTTTAGACCTCAAAAAAATACAAAAAATAGGCAATTCAGCTTATCCTATCAAAACTAACCATGATATCATAATATATAAACAACAATAACAACAAATCTATACAAATTGTTTTTGATAATATATCAACAGAATCTGCAGATTTCATATTTCAATCAAGATCTTTAGTAGAAAACTCAGTTATTAAAGATGTTTTAAACTCTTAAGATAATCAAAACAATGTATCAAATAATAAAGAACTAATAAATATAGATAAAAATTATATGAATATTGAATCTGCTACAATCATAAATAGAATTTTAAAAAAATACAAAATTCTTATTTATAGTTAAATAATAAGAAAGAATATTTTTATATTCAATATAACTCATATTAATATAAAAGTAGATTACATCCAAGAATAAATACATATAATTTTTTAATAAAAATATATAAAATTATAATAAAATTATTATAATTTTTAAAACTAAAAAAAAATCTTCAACTTTACAATACACAAACTGCAAACTAAACCAACCAACTTATTATTTTATTTAGTAATTAAAATAAAATTTAAATATCAAGATTATAGTTTTTTCTTTATATTTATTAGAGATAAACAATTCATTTCATAATATCAAATTACATATAAAGATCTGTTCAAGACAAATTAAAAACTACAAATTATAATATAAAATTATAATTACAATAAGAACAATTGAAGATACTATATATATAAAACTTAAACAAAAAATAATTACTAATATAAATTTTATAATCTATATATCTAAAAAAATAAATCATTTAATGACCTCTAGGATCAATAGCATAGCAGTGTTATAGAACAATTTATTATTATTTATTATTATTATTATTATTATATTATTATTAGTATTAGTTATTTTATTATTGTATTATTATTATTAGTAGAAGTTGCCGGAACATTCCAGTTAATTAGTAATCGCTTAGTTGCTTAGTCACTTAGACGCTTAGTCGCTTAGTCGCTTAGTTGCTTAGTAATTAGTTGCTTAGTAATCATTAGTCATTAGTTGCTAGAACCTTCTGGTCGCTTAGTAATCGCTTAGTCGCTTAGTCGCTTAGACGCTTAGTCGCTTAATCGCTTAGTCGCTTGGCC
>CAJVQA010005150.1:0-16546 GCA_910591915.1 Cetraspora pellucida | reverse complement strand
ATTGAACCACAATACCGATAAGTGATTAATAAAAGTCAAAAGACCAAAGAGGTCACCTTAATACCAAAAAAAAAATAAAAAAATATAGTTCAATTATTGATTAATACTTAGATATAGTTTAATATGCATTTTAATTTAATATTAAATATAATTCAATACTTGATTATGAAGTCAAATGTAGTTCAATTATTGATTGTAAGACTAATTATAATATGTTTTTAATTTAATATTCAGATATGATTTAATGCTTAATTATGAAGTTAAATGTGGTTTAATTTTACATTCAGATATGATTTAATGTTTTATTATAAAATCGAATATGGTTTGATTTTTTGATTATATAACTAATTATAATGCACTTTAATTTAATATTCAGATATAATTTAATGCTTGATTATAAAGTTGAATATGGTTAATTTTTTGATTATAAGACTAATTATAATATGCTTTAATTTAATATTCAGATATGATTCAATGCTTAATTATAAAGTTGAATATGGTTTGATTTTATATTCAAATATAATTTAATGCTTAATTATGATATCAATTTTTTGATTATAAGACTAATTATAATATGTTTTAATTTAATATTCAGATATAGTTTAATGTTTAATTATAAAGCTGATTATAATTACTGAATTTCTGTCAAATTTGGTGCTATTGAACACTGAACTCAAACTTACTGAATTCAGCTAAATGATCATCTGAATTTGAGAATAGAAATCAAAAATGCTGAATTTTATTAAAATTTGATGTTATTTTTTTGATATAGAAATTGAAAAAGACTAATTTAGATCGAATTAATGTAAAAATCAAAATAGTCAAATTTTATTAAAATTCAAACTTTGAATTTTTTACTAAATCTAGGTCAAATTAATGTAAAAATCGAAATAGTAAATTTTATAAAATTTGAATTCTGAATTTTTAACTAAATTTAGATTGAATTAATGTAAAAATTGGAATAATTAAATTTTGTTAAAATTCAGGTACTGAATTTTTAGTTAAGTTAGATCAAATTAATGTAGAATTTGGTGTGACTAAATTTTTATTGGTTAAATTTTAAATAAATAGCTAATTTTTTGCTAAATGTTATTGTAATTCAACTTAGTAAGTTTTTAGTTTTTGACTAGTAATTTTAATCCAATCATTAGTAACATTTGCTATAATATGAATATTACCTAAGTGATTATTCAAATTTTTACTATCAATAGGATTTGAACATCTAATCTACTACTTGGGGGTTGACAACCTGACCACTTCACTAGGTTACTACACTCCTACAATATGACTTTTTAAAAATTCTATTTTCTTATAATTTATTATAGAATTTATAATATAAAAATCAAATCTCTGCAAAATTTTTTTTTTGTTAATTTAAGCTTGTTTCTTAGCATATAGCCTATATATATACATAATATATACTAATATTCTATATATATTTATATAGCATTTTTTGAAGATAGCATATTTTTATACTATGTATAAACAAAAATATAACAACAAAACTTTTATATACATAATATTTTCAAATCGATTTAATATTTAAACATGTTTATAGAAAGATTAATAAGTTTAAACTTAACAAATTTGATATAGATCATAATATTAGTTAAGCAAATTTATATATAGTTAAGTAATATATAGATCATGATTGAAGGATATAAATTTTATAATAAAATCAATAGAGAATTACTATTACTTTTTAAATACTAAAAGTTTTTGATAATATATAAAAATAGTATAATTATAAAGACAAAATATCAATAACTTGTAAACTAGAGTGTAATGACTTAGTAAAGTAGATAAGTTGTCATATCACTAAGTAGTAAATTGTGAATTCAAAACCCACTAATAGTAAAATTTGGATAATTATTTATATAATATATAAACAATATTATAGTAACAGCATTTTGTTAATTAGTTGAGATAGAATACCTGTAGCTATGGTCACACTAGCATGACTGGCAGGTCTGAGGCATTTGTACAACCTTGGTTACACAGAGAAATGCAAACTGATACCAGGCAATACAAACCTAAAATAAGTCTTGGGCTATATAAATTTGTAGAACTAAGAAGCCAAGCTTACTTGGAAATTCTGCACAGAGAAGTAATACAGATCTTCAATATTACTACTGTAAAGGCTAGATCTAGGAAATGAATATCAATATAGAGAAATCAGATAGGCAAGAAGCTTGGGTGAGAAGTACTACCAATCAGGCTGCTAGATTTCAGACTGAGGAAAAGAATATTAGCTAGCCTCAATCTACTAAGAACAGATTACAGTTTTTCTAAGCTATCCGGATTAAGAGTCTGAATTCAAAGCAGGGGTATACTAAAAGTACTAGAAATATGCTGTAAAGTCAGTATCAGGATTTAGATAAACTCTGTAAGAATAGCCTTTGTTAGTATTCTAAAAGTGGGTAGATAGTTAACAATAGCAGGTCTCCTGCATCTTACTAACAGATGATGTATTCTGAAATGTGTAATAACTTGGAAACTAGTACAAAAAGGATAGGTATAGAAGATAACTTGGATTTATAGCATGACATGGCATATAATTAAAAGTTTAAATAGATAATCTCTTAGTAAGTTATAGGTATAGCATCTAATGTAGAACCTTAGGATAGACTACTTAAATAGGTAATCAAAAGTTGCATATTTGACTAGTTGTACTCTCTTCTCTTTAAAAATAGTTGTAATAGCTAACCTAATAAAAGTCAATAAAGTATTACTACAAGTATAATTTTTAACAAAAAAAAAAATTTGTAAACTACTAAAAATTTATTATTATAAGCTAGTTGTATTTTAATTCTACAAAAAAATTATATTAACTTCTAACAATTTTACTATTAGACATGCTATTTTTTTTTTTTTTTTTTTTTTTTTTTTTATTCTTTAATAGTCTTGTCAGAGCTCAAATATAAAATTTTATTATTTGAAATATTAATTATTTCTAGTAATCCACATTTTGAAATTGCAAGCCTGGCATTACCCAAGTACAAAAACTGCACTCAAATGTAACTTGGTATACCAGTTTATGCCTAAACTAGAAAACTTTGTTAGCTTTGTCAAGAACTGAACCAGAATGGATCTGTTCCATTTTGCACTAGTTCATCCATCCCTTCATTAAATAGCTGAACATATTCTGCTTTTCTCTCTTTATCTTTACTATTATCAGCTTTCATCTTACTTGTTATACTTTCTTGTTATCTCTTCTATTTTTGATTCTTTTTGAGCTATAGCTTTCATCTTTATCTCTCTTTATTTTGCATCACTTCACTTTAGAGGTTATTTCATTCTTATCTCCCATTAGGCTACTGTTTTGCATCTTCTTTACCATATTTCTTTTCTAAATATTTATTCAACAATTTTAATATATAGTTTTACAGAATGTTTTGTACCTCTTTATGATACTTGCTCCACATATAATTATTTAAACATACTTTCCATTGCTAAGCCACATATACATAACTCATAGTGCTTAACCTATCTGCCAAAGTTCTTCCAACAAGTATTTTGTTTAACTTGAGTTTCATAATCCTTTTTTTATCTACTTTATTAAGCTTTTTTCATACCAACCAGCATGATAACTCTTCAATATTGTTCTAATACCCACTGTACTCTTCATATCTAAGTAAATGTATTAATGTTTCTTTTTCTTTATAGCATTCTTTATATTCATCTGACTCATATATGTCTGGTATTCTCTTTTTTAGTACCTTAAGAACTGGTAAACTATTGCTTATATACTTGACTCTAAATACTATTTTCTTACTCATCTCTAATAATTTATATTTGACTTTTATTAAACTTTTGTTTTCTTTTCACAATGCTTTCCAATCTCTTTGAACTTCAGCATTTGGTTCAAGTTCTCTAACCACCTTTGAGCATGGCCATTTAGCACTATTTATCATGTTTGTTAATGTTTTTACAAACTTTCTGGTAGGTATTTCTATTACTGAATCTTCTAATACATTGTATATAAAAATCAGCAGTTTCTTTCAAGTTTCAGGTCTGATCATTTATCTAACAATGTTCCTTCTTTTGCAAATTTGTCAGCTCTTTCATTTTATACTACTTCACTATATGCTTTAACCTTAACTAGCACTAATTCAATATTTTTTGACCTGCACATATCTTTGATCTTCATTACTAATCTTAAGTTTTTGGTTTTGCTTTATGCTCTAATATTAAACATAAGCTTCTTTCTTTTCAGACTTGCAATTGCCACTAAACTATCTAATTTAATTACTATTCTACTGTTATTAGCTACAACTAAAACTACTATTAATACTGCTGCTAATTCTATCTTTGTCGATAATGAATATTTCTCTAATCTAATTTTATCCTCTATTATAATCTCTTTTTTATCTTCACTAACTTGCACCCAACTTGCATCCATTCTATACTTTTTTTCTTCTTTTACTAATGCCACATCTGTGTAAAACTTGTATTTTATACACTCATTTATAATGTTTTTTTCTAACTGCTCTAGTAGCATACTCTCTAAACTGCTATTTAGGCCTTGCATTTTCAATAAATTAATTTCATAACTATAGATCATTATTTCTTTGCTTATAGCTCTTTCATTACTTATATTATCTTTTTCTATCTGACACTTATTGTACCCTTTTAGTTCTTCAAACAAGACTGGTACCTTTTGCTCATATATCTGTCTTACTCCTAGTAATACTTCTGCTATTGCACTTTTCTTAACCCAATATTGATACCTGCTTGTACTACTACTGTTCTCAGATTATATTTATCACATTCTACAAGTACTGAGTAACTTTCCCCTTCAACTTGTAATGTACTCCAGTGATTTATCAGTACATTTTTCTTTTTCTTTTTGACTACTTTACCTACTATTGGTTCAGTGTTCTCTTTATTTCTAACATCCATTCTTATTTCTTTTTATCTTGTGATAACTTTTTGACCTTAATCTTCATTGCCATGGTGTTCATCTCTTTTGTTTGAAACTCAGGATGAACTGTTCTATTTACTTGGTCTCTTACCATCTTCTGTTCAATTTCAGCAAACCATTTTGCTTTCCATCCATTTTGTGTACTTATACATAATGCTCTAAATTTCTTCTATATGATCATTCTTTTACCTTCTTAATCTATTAACTAATGTACAAAAAACAATCTACTCTGCATTAGCTTTTTACAAGTTATTTTAAATGTCTTGTTCTCTAACAAGTTTTGTACAGTTTTACCTGTATCAAAAACTTGCCAAAGGACTTCTTCTGCCTTTATCTTTAAATTTATTTCACTTGCTCATAGCAATATCAAGCATACAAGATTTCTTTTCTATATCTTTCTTAAATTACTTGCATATGCTGTATTTATCTTTTCTGATATCAGTCCTGCTAGAGCATAACTTTGTTTTACACATATTCTTGTTATCTCACCAACTTGATCTGGCTCATTTAGTCTTCTTTGTAAAAAAATCAGCTGACTATTAAATACTTTCTGACTTAGCACTCTACATCTTTCTAACCCTTGATATGCAATTATACTATTTCCTACAGTTGTTAGCAGACTTAGTTTGTTTTTAATTAATTTAATTACTAGCTGATGTAAGTGATTTATGCACTTTTTGGACACTTTTGCTGTTTGCAATATGTATACCAATTTTGGTATTATGTACATATTGTTTATATATTAGCTAACTAATAGTTAATTTCTTTGACTGTAAGCTTCTCATAAATTGCTATATAATATTTTTTATCTTTTTTTTAATTAATCTTTTATTTGCTTCTATACTCAACCATACTTCTAATATTCTTGTTAGTATATGCTTTCTTCAGCCTGTACTCGATCTGAACCTATTACTACCCATCTTTCTTCACTTCTTATATTTGAATTAATTGCCAACAACTTTGATTTAGCACTATTGATCTGGATATCATTGAACTTGAAAAATTTTTGTGAAATTTGCACAATTGCTTGCATCTCCTCTTTGCTTTTTGCTATTCAAGTTGTGTCATCAGCATAGGCTATTGCTGCTTGCCTTGTTTTTTTTTCTTTGACTCTATTTATTTGTAGATCTAGCACTTTATATGCTTCAATTTTATATTCTATACTCATTTCATCTTGAACTCTCCTTAAAAACAGATCATAAAATATTTACCAAACCAATAAAGAAATTGCTTCTCTTTGTTCAATTCCATCATCTGCAACAAATGCTTCTGTAGTCCCAAATTTTGTTATAATGCTAACTTTTCTTCTATCATATAACTCTATTATGAATTTTATTATCTCTTCTGGTAGCTTAATTCTTTATAATGCCAAGCGAAGTGACCTTATCGACACTGAATCAAATGCCTTTTTCATATTTTGCATTAACAACCACAGCTTTTTACCACTCTCTTTAGCATCCTCTCTTAACATTTCCACTATATGAATTGCTTCTTCTGTTGAGTTTTCTGGTAAGTCTGCATAATCTGAACCTCTCTGAATTTCTTTTTTTGCTATTATTCTAGACATTTTTTTTGTCAACACCTTCATTAAACACTTTTTAAATATCTCTAGAAGTGCAATTGGTCTAACATTATAGAGATTATAGTTTCAGTCCTCATCTTTGTGTATTGGATATACTTGTACCAACTTTCACTTATGTAGTATCTTTTCAAACTTAAGGCAAGTATTTGCAAATTCTTTAAAAATTTCTTGGTTGTTCTATTTGCACCTTTAATCAACCTATACCAAATATTTGAAAGACCAGAGGCAGTTTTATTTTTTATTTCTTCAATTGTCTCTAGCCATTCATTGATTGATATTTCTGCCCTTAAGCCATCATACTACTCTTCTTTAACTTCTATAAATAGTTTATAAAACTCTTCTATTACTTTTCTATCATCCACTACATTTCTTTGTTTAAACTGTAAACTGAAGTATTCTTTTGTTTGCTCTAATATTGTACTTGGTTCATTATATAGTATGTGTTTTTCTTCTTTATATTCCAGCATCTGGTCAATTCTGATTTCATTATATAGTCTGTCTAAAATACTAACAAGTATTATTCCTACTTCTCTATCAATTCTTTTACACCTTCTGCTAATTGCAGCATTAATTTTAGCCTTTGTATACTTATCTTCTTCTACTCTTTCAACTAACTTTAGTGCTTGCTACTGCCTCTTTGTCAATTGACTCCACCTTGCAAGATCTGCTGCATTACTATCTTCAATATATCTTATTTCTAGACTGTACGCTCTGTTTATCCTCTCTATTTCTGAGTTGAGCTCTGCTAATTCAAGCTCAAACTTCTCCTTATTTACTGCTTTTTTAATTTTTCATAGCAATTTGCTGAGTGCTACAACTCCTTTATGCAGCATTGTTACTTTTTTTTTTCTTTTTAATGCTGTTCTTTTCTCATATTATTTTTTTCTTAGTTATGTTTTTATTGGCTACATCTTTTATTGTATTTGATATTATGTCTCAAGCTTTATCTATATCAAAAGTATATTCTACTTCTTTAAGTACCTTGAACTTCTTATTTTTCAACAGATAATGCTCTAGGTCTGTTTAATAATCTTCTTAATTTTCTTTCATTGTCTTATCATATAGATAGATTGTTCTTGTTATATCTTTTCTCTTCATATTTGCTATGCTTTATGTCTTAACTAAATGCTTAAAAAATAATGATGCATAAGCAATACTATGATCACTAGCTATTATAAACTCTGCATTAATAATTTCTGTTTATTCTACACCTGGCTGTAGTTCTTCTGAAACCTATATTTTGTCTATCCTTGTTTGTGCACCTTGTTCTGACTATGTGTAATCTCTTAGCTCTGGATTACATATTCTATATATATCACAAAACCTCTGGTTTAACAACCATCTGTATAAAGGAAGGGCTTGAAGTTACTACTACTACTACTACTTAATTTGTCTAACTTGCTACTAACTATGTAATTAAAATCACCTATAACTATAAACTACGAGATGTATGTTCTTTCCATATACATCCTGACTATTAATTGTTATAATTTCTTGGTTGTGTTTTTGTTATTTGAAGGAATATATACTACTATTATCATAAGTTCTACTTGACTGAAGTAGAACCTTGCTTTGACCAAATACTCTTCAAATCTATAGACTTCTCCCTATGTTTCTCCTATTCTTGATTTACTAATAATCCAACACCTGATTTTTTCTTTTTTGTAACTACCTTTCATGTCCATAATTCTTTAAAATACCTATCCTCTAAACTAAACCTAAAATCTCTACTATTACAGTTTGTTTCTACTAATCCTAAAACCTAAACTTTCTTTTCTTTTGACCACTCGACTATTGCTTTAAGCTTGATCTTATTGTTTTTTATCACATTTATATTGTGACATACTATCTTAATTCCTGTTATGCTGTTACCATCTTTATTAAATTTGTTTGACAAAGTAGTTGTCTTTTTTTGAACAATGCCTATGGCAACTTTCAGAAGTAATTTGAGAGTATACTTCCTAATTGTTTTTCTTTTATTTCATCTAGTCTTTTTAATATTCTGTTAAGAGTATCTTGCAAGTTACTTTTTGTCTCTATAATCGAAGTTACTTCTGATTGAGTATTGTTTTTATATTTTTTTTTGTCTACATTATCTTGTCTTTTCTGATTTTCTTTATTAGTTCTATTTCTCTTTACTTTTTCTTTAACTTTTACAAACTTCTCATGTTGCGTATTTTTGTTTAACTGGCATTCTTCTACTTCCCTCTCTTCTTTTTGTTCTGTTTCATTAATCTTGAAGAATCTTGCAATACTTCACTCTAATCTTGTATTATAGTAGTATACTTCTCTTTTTGTAACAGCTTTGAGGTTTTCTTCTGTTTAAAATACACTAATGCTGTTTTTTGCTGGTTCCTATTTTTGTTTACTGATATATAAACTGCCTTTGCTTTAACTGCTTTAAGTTGTTATAGCAACAATACTTCTATTGCTATTATTGGAATATTTCTAAATAAGCTTTATATAATGCTCTTTTTTCTAATACTTCTCTTGCAAAGATACCAGAAGTTACTCTACAGGTTTTTTGCTCTTCAAAATATACTGACCATGCTTGATCTAGCATTGCTTTTCTTTTTTTATTTTTAAATCTGACTGAAAATATTGCAGCTTTGCTAATTTCACAGTTTTTCCAATCTATAAACCTAATTCTACTATAAAATTAAAGACATTTTCTTACTTGTGCTGCATGAACTTTAGCTGGAATATCCTACATTATATAAATACTATTTACTCTATTTTTGTTTTTGCATCTCATCAGTAGTTCTTCTATATATGTTGCTTCTTTCTCTGCATTTTCTTGCACTTGTTTTCTACTTTTAATTACTTTCTCATTTTTTTTTATCTTCTTATCGCTATCTTTTTTACTTCCATTTAACTCTTCATCCAACTTTATATTTTTTACTTCACTCTCAACTTGCATGCCTTCTTCTTAATACTGTTCTCTTCTTCTTTCTTCATATTTGACTTGAGTTTAGCTATTTGTTTTTCTATAATACTATAATCTAAACAGCCACATTCTTGTTCTATTAATGCTTCTTTGTTTTATCTTTGTCTTTTTTATTTGCTGATTATTACTTTTTCATAGTTTTTCACTGTTCCTTGCTTGTACATATTTAGAGTAGTTATATATCTCTATTAAATTTCTAAACACACAGACTAGTACTAACTCAGTGCTGATAAGTTTAACTAATTCTTCATTTTTTCTTAAGACTTTTAGTTTATGATTCTCTAATTTTTTATTCTGTGCTTTGTCTGACTTACCAAACAAGTCTCAATACTTTTCTAGTTTATCATACTAGCTAGTTTCTGTAGATACTGATTGAACTTTCTGTGTAATACTTCTTTGTATTATTCTATAACTTTTACAAGTATACTAAACATGTGATTGCTTCTTAAGTTTGTATTTGTTTGTTTATTTGCGTGATTACATGCCTGTTTGTTTGTTTATTTCCTATTATACTTATTGTTTACTCTGTTTTAATTTTTGCATCACGTGTATGATCTGCAATACAGGCTTTCTGTATTTTTCCATTTTTTCTAAAAAAAAATTTTCAAAAACAAGAAAATCTTAAAAGAGCTGTCTCTAGGCTGTTATACTGCTGTTCTTCTATTTTATTATTCTAACAAATTATAACTAATTTTCTATTAGCTTTCTTTTTGCTTATTCAACTTCAGCACTTTGATTTGACAGATTTTGTGTTTTCTATAGTTTTCTTTTTACTCTAAATTTGGTCATAAAGATCAGCAAAAAGAGTTTTTTTTTATATATGCTATTTTTTATATTTTTTAATTATAATTTACTTCTTAATGATTTATTGTATATATACAATTGCAATATTATTAATTTTTTTATTTTTTTAGCACTTATATATGCATGACTTTTTACAAATATCACAACTGAAAAAGCTATCAATGTATGTTTAAAGCTAAAATTGAAACTGTAAATAAATATTGTAAACAAGAAGTTCAGATTAGACATATTTATAATAATAATTAGAAAGTTATTTTTAGTTATTTAGATATTGTACAAGCTAAGGATCTTGAACTAGTACTTGAAGATTTAAATCTAACAAAAACTTGAAAAACTCACTTGACTAATATTTTTAAATTATATAGTATACATTATAAAAGGAAAGTATTTAAAAAAAATTTTTTAAATATAAAAAAGAGTTGAGTATTATAATACAGATTATATATTTTTTGGTAACAATGTATTTCAAAGTTGTAATAATTAAATAATTTTTAGTTCACTTATTTTATTAAGGCAAATTAAATATATAATTTAAAATAACTAGGTTTTAACTAAAGCTTATTAATTTTTTATTCAAATAAAATTTAAATAACTTTGATCAGCAAATATTTATTCAAATATTTGCCAAATAATTAATATTATTTGAATAAGTACTATTTATTTGAATAACCAGTAGTTGAGCTTTTGTGGATCTCTGTTTGGAGAGAGAAGAGATACCAACCAAGTGAAAAATCACACAAGTTTATCCAATACCAAAAGATGTAGAGTGGGGATACAGCTTAAACAATATTCACCCAATAGCTCTAATCAAAACATTTAGAAAAGTAATAACAAAGATGATAACAAAGAGGCTTGCCAAGATGTTTATAGAAAGAGAAATGCTTAAGGAAACCAAACTACACAGGTCTACCAGAAAATTCAACAGAGCAGCTGGTACATATCCTTAATATGATAATAGAGGAGGCAAAAAAAAAGAATAAAGAAGCATGGATACTCCTACAAGATATAAAGAAAGCATTTAATTTAGTCCTACTTAAAAGTCTTAAACTGGCATTGCAAAGAGTCAAAATTTCTAGAAGAATAATAAAATACATTTTAAATCTTTTTCACAAAAGACAACTAAGGATAATTACAGCTTATGGCTTAATGAAAAAAGTAATAGCAAGAGATGAAATAGATCAATGTGAAATAATATTACCATTAATATGGTGCCACTTCTACAATTCATTGTTAGAAAGAGTACAAGAATACAAAAGTCTAAGATATATGGTTAAGTAAAAAATTAAAGAAGGGACACAATGCAATAATGTTACAAAGTTCTGCCAAGCAGCAATTGCCTATACAGATAACATAATATGGATTGCAAACAGCAAAGACCAGTTATTAAAGATTCTAGAAGTAGCTAAAGAGTTCTTCAAAATGAATGACATAGAGATTAATGGATCAAAATCAAAGCTGCTAGTAATGAATACAAAAGTTAAAAAAGAAGAGAGAAAAATAGCCTTCAGCAAAAGCAATATAGGAGAAGAACCAAGAAATAAAATTGTTTGATTACTTGAAATATGGCTGAATGACAAAATGTGAGAAGTATTAGTTAAAAGAAAAGCTAAAGAATAGTCAGTTAAACAATAAAAGATCTCAAATACAAAAAATAATAACAAGCCAGATTGCATATATAAACAATATGATAATAATCCCAAAACTAAGCTACATGCTCCAGTTGACTAAAATCTCAGAAAAAGAAATATACGAAATACATTAGCTAATAATATGTCTAACAAAGCAAAAAAGTAATTTGCAAAAAACAGTAGAAATTGTATAATAAAATATAAGGATTTTGGTAGGTATAGAACATTACAACAAGAGCAAGTAATGAAACAAGTAAGTGGCTTACTGTCAAGATTGAACAGACAAGACAGCCTAGATCAGTTAACGAAGCTAAGAATAACAAAAGGCTATTAAAGAGCAGGTTTGACAAAAAATGTTTGGAAATTAAAAAAAATACTAGCTAGCAAAATATGTTGAAAGAACAACTTAGCATGTTTAACAATAATAAAAGCAAAAGAGTTAGAAATAAGCATAAGAACAGAAAGTAACTTATAGAAAATATTTGAATATAGTACTAAAATATGAGAACTGTTAGAAACATAGTTGTGAAAAAAAAGCAGAATAGAGATAAATAAAGCAGGTCTAATTTACCTAAACCATTTGATTAATACAAAACAGAAGAAGCTAATCATGTGGCAACAATTTAAAAACTTTTGTAGACATTCAAATAAAGGAAAAAAAGCAGAATAGTTTAAAGAAATAAAGTCCAAAGTGCTCAAAAAGCCAACAAATAGAAGAATCAAAGAACATTTTAAGACAAACAGACATAATATCCAAGCAATAAAGATAATATGGAGGACTATATCAAAAGACAAAAGAAGAAAAGAGTAGATAGTATACAGTACACAAGAAGATAGACAATTAGGAAAGATAATAAAGAAAAAAAAGAAAAGGATTCTATTAAAGCATTAGCAAATGCAAAGTAAGGAAAATGAAATAGCAACAGAAATTAGCAGGTGTAATGGATGCACAGAAGAAGAAGAACAGAAAAAAGACAGTTGCTGGCAATGGATAAGAATAAACAAAAGATTAAAGTAATCTCTAACACATTGATAGAAAAGAAAAACAGCAAAATCAAGATAGCTATGGACCAGTTAACAGAAAAAACTGAAACAGAAAGTTTAAAAGACAGTAAGCAGAAACTTGAAGGTCTAAAAATGGTTAAAGAGTTAGAAATAAAGGTAATCAAGAGACAGAAACTAGATGAAAACATCAAGCAGGAAATTCTAAAGATGCTAAGAAGAAACCTATTAAGAAACAAAGACAAATATATTATATATACAGATAGTGCTACAAACATAAAGAACAAAGAAGAAACACAAGACAGTAATATAAGAATAGGATGGGTTCAAACAAATGAAATGCAAGAGTGGCAAGAAGAAGAAACATCATTAGGTCTAGAAGGATGGATAACATCAACAATAGCAGAATTAGTAGCAATATAGGTAGCAATCCTAACAATACCAAGAGAAAAACAAGTAGAAATATACACAGACAGTAATGCTGCAATTAGAAAGATTGGTGTAATATGTATAATGAAGATTATAGAGCTTATTAATACAAATAGTATACAGATAGAGTTAGTAAAAGTTAAAAGTTATAGCAAAAACAAATGAAATAACAAAGCTGATAGCCTTGCAAAGAAGAGAACAATAAGTGAGAAAGTAATACAAATAAAGAAAGTTAGTTGTGAAGAGATAAAGTACTGTCTAGAGTGGGAAAACAACTAAGAAATAAATGCAATCTGAAAGTTAGAACCAAAAACAGAAGTCATGATTTATGACTAGACACAATTCTGGAAAAGATTAAAAATGACTAAAGAAGTGTATTGTACAACAAGAAGAGGTAGTACAAGAAGATATGCACTTATAAAGTATATGATAGATAAACTTTTGACCCTAGAAAAACTCAATAGAAGAAGGCCAGACATATACACAACAATGAAGTGCCAAGTATGTCAAGATAAAGTTAAAGAAACACAAGTACATTTAGAATTATGTAAAGGACAACAGAGCCTGTGAAAACAAATTCAAAAAGTAACTATTGCAAAAGCCTGGAAAGAATTAAAGGAAGAAGAAAAAACTTATATTCTGTTATGCATTCTATATATAGCACTTTTTGAGAAAAGTAAAGCAGAAGAGATAGAGGTAAGAGAAGCATTAATCAAAGGCTAATTCCAAAAAAACACAAGATAGACTAACACAGCTTCTAAATACAAAGACAAGACAAAAGTTTATAGAAACAGTGGCAAAGACAGCATGGAATATGTTCTATGAACAAGTCTGGAGAATTTAGTATGAAAAGATCAATGAATAGAAGAAAAAAGAAGGCATAACAACCAAAATGAAGAAAAAGGAAAAAAAAAGAAGAATCCAAAAAAGAAAAAAAAAGCAAATCAGCAAAAGATTGAAGAAAAAAAGAAACAAGCAAAAGAGAGAAAAGATAGAATTAACAAAGAAACTAGGAAAACAATGTTAGGCTTGTTGTAAAAGAGAGAAGACCCTTTCATTACAGACTTTAAGTAGTTAAACAAGTAGTCTACTTCTGTTAAATATAGTGCAACAGGTTGCACTTAGGTATGCTATGGGTGGCCAGGTGATGCTAGACTTAGTAGTTAGATAAATCTATGTAATTGCAAAAGTAATTTCAAGAATTTTAATAAAGTATTAGCATAACTATTTAAGTTTAAAAAAAAATAAAAAAAAAATAACCAGTAGTTTTTAAATGCAATATAGCTAATAATATATAATACTATATATAAAACAGCTAATAAATAAAGTATTATTTGAATGAATAATAAAAATTTTTTGAATAAATTTTTTTATCCAAATAAAATTTTCTATTTAAATTATTTATTAGATAATTTTTATTCAAATATTTACCAAATATGAATATTATTTGAATAATAAATATAAATATAAAGCTCTAGTTTTAATTACTAAATTATATACAATGCTAGCATTTAATTATTTTTTTAAATAAAGGTAGAATATAGCAAAACAATATATACAGCATGCCATAATATTGAATTTTTATTTGTTTGTTTAGCTCACTTATTTGTCTTTTTTTTTAAGAAAAAAAATTCTAATATAAAGTTTTTTTGGTTTATTTTATATAGACATATTTTTAATTCAAAACTATTTGATCATTTAAAAAATTTAATGTATGAAATCTTAGCAGCTGATAAAGAATATGTTAATGCATATTTTATAAATTTTTTACATTAGATAAAAACAGTGCATTATGTATTGTATAATATATCAAGCAAATGTGATTTTACTGCAATACTAAATTTATAATTCTTTTAAAACAATAATGTTACTGAATAAATTATTTTTTAAAATCTTTAATAATTTTCAAACTGATTATTAAAGCTTATTTTCATGCTTTTCTATATATTGTCAATAGTGTATAATTATTATACCAATAATATAGAGTAAATCTATATATTATTTTAATAATAAATACTTATTAAAAATTAAATTTTATATATTTAAATTTTAAAATTACAGATTGGGAAAACTATTATTCAAAACTATGATGATTAGCCTCTTTAAATTATAATTATTTATATATTCTTAAAAAAGATTAGTATAATGTAAAAGAAACTACTAATAGTGCTAAAGCTGCTTATGCAGATACTAATAGAGAAGAAATTCAAATAAGTTTATTGCTTGCAATTAGAAAGTTTGTATTTTACTATTTTTTGTTATCTTTTTTTTTTAGTTGATTCTTTTTACTAGTAATTACAATAAACTAAAAATTTTGATTTAAAAAATGCATAAAAAAAACAGTTAGATGAGCATTAATTGGCAATATATAAATGTCAAGACAAATACAACATTCCAAAAACTGATCATTCATCAGGTTTAGTAGTTAAAGCCACCCAATCTATTAAGCAATTAGATAAGACAATTATATAAACAGTTATATCTGAATTAGGGCTAAAAATATTTATTCATTTTTTTAACTATAGTAAAAAAATGAATAGGTAATTTTAGCCCTAACCTGAATTCTCAAAATAATAAAAAATAATAAGCATCTGCATGTTTTTATAAGTATGTACATATATATATACTGTATACACTGACTTAAATATTTAAGATATTTTACAAATAGGCTATTTTGATAGGTATCTTATAGCTAAAGGTACTTTGGTCTAATAAAATATGTATTTATATACATATATACTGGATATATAATATAAATATGTATATTTAGATATTTTACAGAAAATTTTTCAATAGATAGTAATAGATATTATATATAGAAGAGATATTTTAGTTATTGTTATATAGTACTTCATTATTTTAGAATATGTATAGACAATACATAAATATTATTTCAAAATCAATTATACTATTTTTAGAAAGCTTTCAAAAAACATTTATATCTGTTATTTCAAGAATTTATGATAGTAATTTATTACGCTTGCTGTATTTGCTAATGCTAATATATATTTTTAATAAAAAATTAGAGAGCAAACAATTACATATCTAAAAAATCAAAAGCATAAAAAAGATATAAGTCTACATTACCAAATAAAAAAGCATCATCAAAATCTAAAACTACTACAAGCAATAAAGAATTAGACAAATTGAATATTTTTTTTTTTTTTTTTTTTTTTTTGTTATGCCAAAGTAGAAACTTTATTAAGTAATAAAAGCAATTACATTAAAGA
>CAJVQA010005149.1:0-16547 GCA_910591915.1 Cetraspora pellucida | reverse complement strand
CTCAACAACTTTACTTAAGGGAACAAGTAAGGTTTACTTAATAAAATATTGAGAAATAATTAAATGTTTTTAGTAAAGTTTTGGTACAAGTGATCTACGGATAGAGTTGCAGAATTGGTCCTTCGACTGATTCAGCTTAAAACTTCAGTTATATAAAGTTATAACTAACAAATTATATTTTAAAAGTTAGTGGCATTATAGAGTAAAAGAATAAAGTTTTTTTAGCTAATGTCATTTTGTTAAAAGATATCAAGATAATGTATATATTAACATTAGAAGTAACTTCCTTTACATGCATATATACATGCTAGATAAAAATTCTAAATTTTTATTAGTTAAAATAAACTAGTCCAAAACTGTTCTTAAACTTAGCTGTTTAATGAACTAGTCTATAGGACTAGTTTATTAACTACATTCTGGTTCATGGTTTGCAAATCAGACTAATCTTTTGAACCTGAATCAGACTGAACTGAACTGTAATATTCTTATAGGTTTTTGCTACTATTGCTAGTTTGCAACTCTTCTTGGTCTTAGGTTATTTATAACAAATTGTACATCTAACCTGCCTCTTAAGTACTCTCTTTTATAATATAGATAAAACTGTATTTTAGAAATAAAGATCTTTTTTCAACTATTGGCTGACATTTTTACTACTTTACTCAGTGTTGCAGATTTTTTTTTATTCTGTTTTCAACTATAAGCAATCTTCTGTCTTTTTAAAAACATCCTAGTCTGAATTTACATTTAGACTAAGATGTTTATACTGTGTTTAAGTAGGTTTTTACTTCTAGTTTAGATATCTCAAGCTTGATTGATACAGCATTTATGTTGGTATGTTCTACTTGTTTCACTATAGGCTCCTATATAGGTGTAATCAGAGCTTCAGTTTGGAATCTTTAAACATACAGAACAGGCTACAACTTCTTTATACAGATGGTTACCTTCTATTCTTAGTTATTTCATAGTGTCAGAGATGTTTTCAATCTTGATAAGGCTAATCCTTTATTACAAACCTTCTATGCATGCACCACTTCTCTTACTATTCTATCTTAGTATTATCTTTCCAATCAAGTACTCTACAAGTTGGATACAAAGATGTTGATATTGACCTGTCTTCAAAGAACTTATATGCACAACCTTTTATATAACAGAACCTTTTGTGACACTGCTATTACATATAGTGCTCATACTCTGCAAGTTAGTTTTCTTCTAAAAATTCTTTTTCTATCATGTACTGCATTTAAACTTGACTATAGGGCTTCATGTTCAATTACAGGCATCTTATAGGTTACAGAGATTAAAATCTTTTAATTTTTGCCTTCAACTAAACTTGAACTATTGATCTTGACTGTGAAGGTATAGGTACTTAACTATTAAGCTATAGGACCTACACACTTTACAGCTTTAATATGCATTTACAAAAAAATGTTTTTATAGTAATTTATATATAAGACTAAAAGATAAAAATAGATAGTATATAATGATACTAAATATTGTATAAATTTTATTAAAAATATATAAAAAAGAGTATAGTAATTTAGTAAAATAGACAAGATATTACTTTTCAAATAAAAGATTAGAAGTTCAAAATTTACTAATAATAAAATTTTAAATTTTTATTTATATTATGACAACTGTTTAAAATATTTATATTAAAATATTTGTAATAATAATTACATTAGCATGACTGGCAAATTATAGAGTACTTGTGTAACCAACTCTTCTCAATAATCCTTTACACCAATTTTTTCATATATACCAATCTATGAAAATTATATAGTTAGTATATTTATATACAACAAAACTTTACTATATAGTGTCTGTGTTCAAAAGTTTTAGATTGCATATAGGTCATATAAAAAATAGTTGAAAAAAACAGCTCCTTGTGGGTTTGGCTCTCTGGTATAAGTCTATAGAGTTATCAAAAAAGTAACTTTGCTAAAATCAAAGAAGTTTTTGTCAAGCTATATCTGTGCAATAGCAAAGATAAAAGTCTAGTTAAATATGTTATTCTATATAATATAAACTCCTATGTTCATTACAGTTAGTGTTCTAAAAATTCTTTTTTTACTTTTTTCCAAGAAATTTTTATTGAAAAGTGGGCAATCTAGCTTACTTCTATTGAAATTGCATTGTTGATCCTTTCAAATCAGAATTGTTTATCAGTTCTATTCAGAAAAAGTCCATGTTGCAGATAAAGCACATGTACATATGTCTTGGAAAAAACATAGCAATAAGACAAAATTGGAGATTTTTAGCAAAAGATAAGATAATAAGTTGAAAATGTAAAAAGTGTTAAAATATAAGATCTGGTGAAAAGTATGATGAGTTATATATAAAGATGGATTCAGTAACAAGAAGTCAGAGCATCCAGCATATGAAAAATTCTTTGCCAATTCAGTTTTGATTGAATTGTTTTTCTTAGATTATAAGCTTTAGTATTAAATATGTTAATTAAATAGAGTTAAAGTAAAGATTACTGTATTTAGTAACATATAATTTTTAGTAGACCAATACAGCCTTTATAATTAGTAACTATTTGTCTGGCCTTCATCAGCAATCTCCTTCTCTGGCCTTCATCAGCAATCTCCTTCTCTTTTATTTCTTGATATTTGTTTTTTTATGTTTCTTCTCTATATATATTTTTTTAGTGCATTCCCTCTTAACAAGAAATTTTTTTTTTAGTTTTTTACCTTCCTATAAATGAATGGTATTAGATTGGTGCTGTTCAATTGTAGAGCAATATACAAATAAGCTCAATCCAGACTTTAGCAGGTCTGGTGCAGCTGGTTGCTTGTAGATGCCAATTAAGGTAACTGCATAATGATGGCATGTGGAGTTAAATATAGTTCTATTTGTATATTGTTTGTACTAAATATTTATAAATAAACTTTTGACTGGTTGACTATCATGGCTGCCAAAGGTAAAAAAAAAAAAAGTATTTGTGTAACTAGTTATACAAAAAAATATAAACTGACATCAGGTAGTACAAACTTAAGTTAAGCCTTTGTAGCTATATAAACTTGTTAAAATTGAAAAACAAAAAGCCAATATAAAGAAGTAGCAAAAACTTTTAGATAAAAAAAATGCAAATTATTAACTCTTTCTAATGATCATTTGTACCAAATTTCTGCTGCACTATTTAACTTTTACTCAATATTTTATTAAGTAAATTATTTCTAGACATCTAAGTAAAGTTGTTTCTAATATAATTTTATATTTAAATAGCCAAATTTTATATTTCCAAGTCACTTTTTAACAAAGATATATTTATAAATTTAAAATAGCTTTTATCTAAGTTATCTTGTAAATTAATTAAGTAAACTGCTTTAGTAACTTAAAACAAACAGAAAAAGCTTGCTACTAGCTTTATTTTGATATATAAATTATTAAAAATAGTCTAAATTTGATTAATTTATTATCAAAATACTTCTAAACTCTCTTGCAAAACTTTGCTCTTTATTTTTACAAAATTTTTTAATTTTTTAGAAGGGCTGTCTCTAGTCTGTCTTATTTAAATCTATCCAAATAGAATTATTAATCAATATTATACTATCTAAATTAATCTGTATTGTTTACAAATTTGTATTTTTTTAATTTTACACAACTTTTTTATTTAATATCAATTCTGACTTACAGATTTGTAAGTATTACATATTTTGTATACTGCTTATTTAGTATACTCTATGTTTGTACATTTACTTATTTAATATATCTTATTATTTGTTATATTCTGTTATTTGTTACACTTCTTATTTGTTACACCCCTATATCTTTCAGATCTCCTCATACTTAAAATTCTTATAATTTACTTTATTTTTAATTTTCTTAAGAAAAAATAACAACTCTTATTAATAAAGACTCAGACTCTTATGATATTAACTACTATTATTGCAAATACAAAAATTGTTATAGTGTAGAAATGATTAAGAAAAAACCTTAATCACTTCATATAGTTTTTGCAGATATAGTTAATCAATTATAACATTTTTAAAAAACACTATTACTTTAAAGTTCTTTTTAACCTACTATTGCTATCTGTTTCTGTGAAACATATTACATCAGTTTTACTTTCAAATTCTATAGAATTTCTTACTTTATATCTTTTGGTCAAACCACAACTCAAACTGATACAACTATTTTTTTTTTTTTTATTATTATTAAGAGTGAGGCCTAGCCTTAGTCTTTATTGAACAATTTGGTATTATATTAATAAAAATAAGTTACATAAATTATTACATAGACCTATAGCTAGGACTAATTTATCCTCAGCTCAAAACTCTACTAGAGTAAACTGTTAGACCTCTTCTAGGTTTAGTGTTGTAATGTAAGATGTAGATATGTTAGTAGTAGAAAAAATAGTTGTCCATTTTTCATATTTTGTTGTAGCTACTTGGTCTGTGGCTGGGTGTTCTGAAGTTGCGATTGTGAGTGTATTTGTTAGTAGGTTATTTTGGTGCATAGCTTTGCATCTTTCTGTCCATATTTGTTTGTAAATATTATTTGATATTTTATAAAATAGAATAACAAGCATGTTCAAATTAATATTGCAAGTTGCAGGTAGGTTGTTTGAAATTAATTCTTGCAATCTAAGAAGATTGTGTGTGTTGTTTAATGTTTGAAAGAGTTGTTGTAATAAGGTTGGTATATTTTGTAGTTCTATTTTGTTTTTAGTAAGGAATTTATAAGTAGTTTGTTGAATTACTTGATCTAAAGATATAGGATTTACTGTAAATTTGAGCCAGTGAAAGTTGTTTTTGATGTGTATGGAGCAATGATTGCATGTAGAATTGGTATATGTTTTAGGTTTTCTGTAGTGTAGATTTAATAGAGTTGGTAGCTTATCTAGTAGAAATTTAATTTTGAAACTTTTTAATCATAAGTGTTTGGGATGAGTAGTATGGGTATTAGGTTTGTTGTTATAGTTAAGAAATTTGTGTGTTGAGTCCCAGTTAGTAACTTTACAAATATCATTCCAATGTTTAGTTCTGTTGAAAGCATGCCATTTTGCTATATTTGTTGCATTTTACAAGTGTCTAATGAAGTGACAGGTTTTGTTTTCGATTAGTGTATTGTTTTAGATAAGATAGAAATTGTTATTGTCAAGTGCATAAGATTGAATGTGCAGTTTGTATTGTTGTATATTGGTAGACAGATGGGTTGTTCTATTATATAGAGGATGGTTGTCAGGGTTCTCAATGTAAATATCTTTAATTTTGATACCTTTGTAGGTAATTATAGTCTGTAGTAGTAGTTTGAGTAGCCAATGGTTATACTTTTGAAGAGTAAGAGTAGAATTTGTGTTAATGCAAGAAGAGAGTTAATGTAGTTAATTGTTGGTTTGTGAGTTATATAAATTGTTATTTGACAATTCTGTAAAGCTATCATTAGAATTGTTATAATTTCAATAAGATATGCACATGTTGTAGAAAGCCAATGTGTAATTTAAAATAAGAAAGTTATATTAGTTAGTGTAAGAGTTCAGGCAAATTAAGCCTGTGACTGTAGTATATTTGCTTGGGTTATAGTTGCATGAAGATATAGTTGGAGTTTTTTGGCCTGTGAGTTAATTGTTGTAAGGTAAGATAGTTATATAATAGCAGTATTTGGTAGGAATATTTGGTATAGCAAATTGTTTTGAGTCATTAAGATGGTAGGTAGTTGTGAGTTTTGGTAAATAACTAAGATAGTAGATAAGTGTTGAGGTAAGGTTTTCTTTTTTAGCTATAAAGAAGACTGTGTGTTAAGTTTATAATGATGCTATATTAGGTTATTGATATCTGTTTGAAACATCTTGAAGCTAGATACTTTAATCACAATATACTGAGATGTAGTAAGTATGATTATGCATTGCTGGCTAGTATTAGCAATGCAGGTATATTTGCATTGGAGGTATTTAGTAAGTGGTGCTTTGTGCTGTAGTTCAGGTGATAGCATTTGATAATGTTTTATGTATATTGTATTGTTTGTATTAGATGTTTTTTGTATTTTTCCTATAATTGGTGTACTTTTAATTTTGCTAAGCATCTAGGCACTTCTCTTTAGTGCTATAGAGTTTGTGGTAAATGGGTTAGAAGTGATGGTAGGAATGTATGATGTAGTAGTTGCAGAAAAAGATATGTTGGAGTTTCTGAAACCATTTGAAAATTCTTCCTCTTGGTATTTTTTGTGTTTTGTATGTGATACACTGTTATGAAAGAAGCTATATATTTGTGTGATTAGTAAATTGTTTGATAGCAAAGATGTTTGCTTTGTTGGTTAGTGACTTGATTTGTGTTGATTTAGTACAGAGTTTAATTAATATATCAATGGAGGTGCCTTTGTATGTAGTTGGTATTAGCCAGAGATTAGGAAGGTTTTGGATATTGATTCCAAGTTAATGTGCAGTTCTAATAGTTTGGGCTATAAGTGTATTATGAAACTTTGTAGGTAGTATATAATTTGGAGAATATAAAATGTTATTAGATGAAAGTGTTACTTGTTGAAGATGTTGTAATAGGATTTTGATTGATGGGGCTGTTAGTAGATTGTGTAGTTGTATATGAAGAGAAGAGATATGGTTCTGTGCTTGAATATCTGTTAGGCTGCATAGGTTGTATATTTGGTAATGAAATATGATAGAGTTGGGTATCATTAAGACTAGTCCAGCTTTGTGTTTTGCAACTTGTATATATGAGTTGGTAATACTTTAGGTATTAGATTGGTAAACAAATGTGTTTAAAGTTCTATATGAAAAGCAAAGTATGAGTATAGTATTGATAATATAGATTGTTTGTTTTTCTGTGATCTTTTTGTTTTTTATAGTACTGATAAGATTGGTGGCCTTAGCACTAATCTGATTATGTATATGTTTGTAATGACTAAGTAATATAAACCAGCAGCCCAGATAGTGAAAAGTATCTTTTAACAGGATAGTAAATATAATAATGTTGGCAAAGTTGATTGTTGAGTTTAGATCCTTGGTCTGTTTGTTGCAAGGATTGATTTAGTAGGATTAACTGTAATGTTGGCCATGCTATAGAAGGACTCAGCAGTATTAACAATTTGTTGAAGAGTGTGTTTGTTAGGAGCTAGCCATAGTGTATCATTCATATAAGCTAGTACTGATGTATGATATATTAGGTGTTGTGTGTTAGATACAGGTGTCATTAATATATTATATCCTTGAAATTTAAAATGAATGTAAGTTATTAGAGGGTCGTAATATATACATCAGAAAAGTGGTGTAATTGTTTCTCCTAGGTCTATGCCATCTTGTACATAATAACTAGATGTAGAACCAAAGTTTATGATAACTAAGTTGTATTGGTTGTTGTGTATGTTAATTATGAGTTGTTGTATATTGATAGAAATTTTTAGTCAAGTTAGAGCATGTTAAAGAAGTAAAATGTGTACAGAGTCATATGCTTTGCTTATGTTCTGAGCCAAGAGCCATATTTCTTTGTTTTGTGTTAGTACTTCTTATAATATATTGGTAAGGATTTGTATAGGTTGTGTTGTAGAGAAATAAGGCAGAGCAACAAAGTTGTGTGGATCTAAAATAGGATACTTAGACATTATTTTGCTAAGTTGGTTAGTAATAATTTTTGTAAAGATTTTTCAAGTATGTTCAAGAAATGTTATAGATCTAATATAATTGAGTTGTCCTGTAAAGATTGGTTTTTTTTGATATAGAATATATTTTGCTTTGTTTTCAAGCAATAGGAATGTCTGCAATGTTTAAGTATAAGTTGAATAGAATTGTTAAGAGTTTAGTAATGTGAGAATGAGTATGCTTAAGCATTTTATTAGAAATAAGTGTAGGTCCAGGTGCTTTACTGTTAGGTAAAGCATTTATTATGTTGATTATTTCTTATTGAGTTATTGGATCTGTTAATGTGTTATACTATGCTGAAAGTATATTTGTTTTGGGTTGTATTCATTTTTCTATTGTTCCCAAAGAGTTGGGTTATATGAATTGTGTTTGGTCCAGTTAGTGAAATGATTTTTGATGTGTTGATGGATCTCTTGTGGTTTAGTTATTATAGAGTTGAGGAGTTTTATGTTGTCAAATAATACAGTGTTAGTATGTCTGTTAAGTATACTGTTGATCATTACTGTGGTATTTGATGTAAAGTTGCTGTAGCATTTTTCAACCTGTTGGTTAATGTGTTAAGATAGTGCATGTTTGTTTTCACTTTTTCAAGTATAATATAATGTTTTATGATGCTCTTTTATTGTATTAATAGTGTTGGAAAGTTGGCTATTATTGATGTTCAATAGAGTAAGAGGTGTAATAGATATGTTAGTAAGTGATTGAATTGTTTGTATTTTTTGTTTAAATTATTTAGTTGTGTAGTATTTTTTTCATTATTATTATTGATATTAGTATGAAGGTTGACAAGAGTATGAAGTAGACTACCACAGGTGTTTAGTGCTGTATGAGTTTTTGAGGCAATAGGTGAGAAGTTCCAAAATTGTTTTGTGAATAGAAGGTAAAGAGTATATGTGTGTTGGCTGCAGTAAGTACTGCATATTGGATCTGATGCCAAAGTTAATTAACAGTTAGTGTAGATACTATTGTTTCTGTGATTAAAAATGATAGTTGATAACTTGTTTGTTGAAACTGTTCTCAAAGTTTGTTTGTCATAGTATCATATTTGTATGCTTTGTATTTGTATTTTTTGTGTGGTTTGGTTGGTTTAGTGTATATTTGAAGGTTAGTACAGATGATGTAGTGGTCACTGTCAGTAATGCCAGTTGTATGGGTAATAGTAGGTGTTGTGAATATGTGTAGAATTTGTTGTAGAATCCAGATTTCATCAATTTGACTAGAAAGCTGGTTACATTGCCAAGTAGGAGTTTGTGGATGATAAATATGTATTAGTAGAGTAAAGTTATATAATATAAGATATTTGTATAGTGTAAAAAGCTGTGGCCTATTAAGGTCTTAGTTAAAGTCTCCCATAATTACTGGAATAATATTAAGTTGTTGTGCTTGTGTAATCCAAAGGATAATTTAGTTTTGTGTTTGTTTGTTCATATTAGAGTCATTAGATAAGTATGTAAAGATAATACAAAAGTTGTTTTTATATGATAGATAAAGATCAATTGCTATAGCAGTATCTTGAAGAGTTTGGATATTATGAATATAAATTGTAAGTGATTGGTTTATAAGGATTGTTGTTCTTGCACTAGACTCTCTTAGGTGTTGATAGTTGGTAGTATTGTTGTTTAACATAAAGCATTTGTAATTATTATTAAGAAGTATATGATAAGTATATTGGGAGTATGTTAGTTTTGTTTCAGTAAGTTATATAATGTCAAACTGTTGGCTAATACAATAATCTAGCTATAATTGCCTTTTAGTAGTGTTATTGTATTCTTAAATATTGTGTGTTGCAATAGTTAAATGTTGGTGTATGAGTTTGTTGTTAGGTTCAATAGTGTCATTCATTAATATGAAATAAGAAAATATTCATTGCCACTGTATTGATTGTAGGTGGCTTGTTTGATATTGTAGTAGAATTGTTAAATATTTCCCATATTGGTGTAGGTAATAGTGGTAAGTTAAGTAAAAAGTCTGGAATTGTGCAGATAGTATAGTGTTGTCTAAGAATTTACATTGTTGGTATTATTTCTGATTGCAAGGTTATTGAGAGAGTAAGTTGTATATTATTCTGAATTAATGCAAAGTTAATATCTTCTATATTGTTAGATATAAGTAAAAGTACTTGTGCAGTTTGGGTAGATTTATTACTATCAGCTTTGTCTTCTTGCTCTGCAGTTTGGACAAGATAATTTGTAATGTTAATCCATAATAGTGGTAGTTGTTTGAAATAGAAATGTTATTGGAGTGTTTTTACTATTTGTGTAAGTTGTTGAAGTGTTGTAATAGGTAATGTAATGTTAAGTTTGGTAAGTTCTTGGCTGTCTGTTGGTAGATCAAGTTTGTCAGTAAGGTTTGCTTGCATTATGTGATCAGATATTAAGAATCGAATATGGTATTATTGAGAAACTTCCTCAAGAAATTCTTTTGCTATTGCATTATCAGTTATTAGGTAGGCATATTGTAAGTTGGTGCAAATGAGATCTAGGTTATTAGGCAAAATTGGTTTGGTAATAAATTAATCTCTAGGAAGTAGTTTAAATATATAGTACTCTCTTAGCTATGCAACTGTCTCAGCTAATGATAGTTTGGATGTAGATGAGTTGAATGGAAAAAGATCTCTAACTTTGTAATTAAGTTCCTGATATGTGGTAGGTAATGGTTGTTTTGGTAGTATAAGTTGAAAATATGAATTTAGAATTACAGTAAATGTATAGTAGTCAGCCAGTTTGCATCTAAAATATGAGAAATATTGTAGTGATTGCCTGCTTGTAATTGGAAAGTAAGTTTTCAATTCTGGAAGGAGTTCTTGATATTACTCTGGCAATATTGAAAGTTTTGCAAAATAGTTATCTGTAAACTTGTCAAATTTGAAGATTTTTCTTAGTGCATTGACAGTGGCCCTTGTATATGATCTTTGAGTAATTGGAAGTATGAATGGTAATATTTCTTAAATGTGTCCAGAAATTTCATTAGGATTTAATGATAGAGATATAAGCTTTTCTTGAAATACACTATTAATTGTAGCTTGAATGGATGTAGATGTTTGTTCATTCTCATTTTGGATTTGTAAAAACTCTCTTGTATAGTAAATGGTCTTATAAATCATAAAGAAGGTGTAGTTGGTAAAGTTGATGTTTGAGAGGTATTGTGATATAAGCATTTGTTTAAGCATAGTATTTATAGTTTTGCAAGTAGCTGCATCTGTAATTGTAATTTGATTAGTTTGTTTATAAGCAGTTAAATAGTTTAGTATATTCTTTCTAGTGTGCTAAAGTAGTATTTGGATTTTTAGTAAAGGTGATAAAGAATCTGATGTCAAGATACTTGAATTTAAAAAATATTATTAGTGAAATTGAGAATTGAGTTGGTGTAGTAAGGAGTTTATGATCAATAAAGTTATGAATTCTAATTAGTATTAGGAGTGACTCAGCTATTGCTTCATAGGTCCAGGTTTGTTGATCAAATAGTGTATTAATTTTGTCAGTAATTTTTGCTTGCAAAATATCTGCTCATTCAAAGTTATCGATATGATGAAACTGAGATATATTAAGTTGCTTTTGTGTAATTTGGCTATAAGTTAGCTTAGTAGTATTTTGTATTTGATATTGTAGTTATAGATGTTGGTGATGATGTGGTGATATTATTAGAGAATTCTAAGTTGGGTAATTCTTCTGTATTAAGCAGTTGTAGTTTAGGTCATTTTTTGATTTGTTGTTAACTAGTTGTTGCTTGTGTTGCTTTAGCTAATGATTTGCTAAATCATGCAGCTGTATGTTGTGAGAAGAAGAGGCATTTATTTCTTCTAGTATGGGTTTTGTGTTCAGTCTGTGTAGTGCTATTTGGTGTCTCTACTGTGGATTGAGTTTGTGTGTTATTTACTGTTGTACCTGCAATAAGATCAAATGTTTATTCATTCTCTTGTGTAAGATTACTTGTTTGTGATAGTTCTTCATCTGTATCTAGTTCTGTAATCATATTGTAAGGTATCACTAAAAGATCTTTACTGTGTTTAGATATTTTGTATGCCTTTTGTGCTTTTTTGTATAACTGAATAATTAGATTAAGATCACAACTTCTTGTACTTTTGGGAAATTTGGTGCTAATGTTTACAGAATTGTTTCTGATAGTTGTGAAATCAAAAAGTATTGATTGGGAAGCTTCTTTGTGCTTGTATAACCATTGTGTTGGAAAGGTAATAAGATTGGAGACATGACTAGATTTGGTAAGATCAACTGTAAAGAGATATTTGTCAGTGAAGTCAGAAACAAGAAAGATAACAGTAAAGGTGAGTTTGATAAAGTCTTTTATGTTGATACTAATAAACTCTGTTGCATATTCAATAGAGGAGTTGGTAGTTGAGGTTGTGATAAAGGATTCTTTAAAATAGTTGGTTTGTTTGTGAAGTAGGCTAAAAAAGAAGAGAAAAAGATGCTTTGGAAGGTTGTTTGGTTCAGAGTTTGTGATGGGTTAGTTTGTTGGTTTTCTTTTGTTTTTTTAGTATTTTTTGGAGCTGACATCTTGTGTTTGTATGCTGAGTTAGAGAAAATGTAAAGGTCCTTAGGACCATTTTTGCTAGAGTGTAAGTTGTTTTCTGCAGTACTGTTTTTAGTATTGTTGCTATTCAGGGCTACTAGTAAAAGATTTTTCTGAGGTTGACACCTTTTTTAGATCAGTTTAGTGTGTAGAACAAGTTTAATAAAGGGCCCAAGTTCACTTTACTTAGTAGTTATTGCTGTATTCTTTCTAGAAAATTTTTTGCTTTTTGTTCAGTTTTGGTAAAATGATCTATGAGAAGAGTTGTCACTGATACAACTATTTCTTTACAATAATTTAAAAAAATTACTAATAATCTTCTTGTCTCATCTAATTTTAAATAATATTAATTTGACATTACCTCTACTAAACCTTGAATTTTATTTTTAGGCTTCCAAATTAATCTCACTTTAACTGCAATTGTTGCATATTTTTCAACATTATTATACATGCCTTATATAAAAAACTAAAAATATTACTTGTATTGCAACTGAATAAAGTAGTCATGCTTCAGATTATACTATTTGCACAATCTTCAAAAATTAATTAATTTATAAGCTTTACATTCTTGATTTATTAAACATCAAACTCAAACCTCTTGTACAAATCTTACCTCTTACATTTTAACAACAAATAATTATAATTATAATTAAATCTAAACTAATTAGTTTAAATACTCAAACTTTCTTCTTAACTTATAAGAAACAAATTATTCTATTTCTTACTCTTAAATAACAAATTATTCTTGCTCTTATCAAAATTCAAAAAATGAAATTAAGTAAAAAATTCTAAGTTTATGTCTTACATTTTATCCATAAAAAATAAAAAAATTAAAAAAAAACCAATAAGATAATACTAATAATCTTGACTAGTTCAAGAAATATCTAGTAACTAATTTTATAAAACATAATCTCAAATTTAACAATTTTATACTTAACAATTATTTAACTTTATTAAGCCATATCTATAAATATTTATTCAAAAAAAATCACTTAATTAACAACTGAAAATATATTTGAATTCAAACTTAACTAAAAATATTTAGTTAAAACCTTAGCAGGCTAAAGGCCTAAATTCTTAACAGATCTTATCTATAAAACAATCTCTTCAATTAACAAATCAATTTTAATTTTATTTGAACTAATTTACTTTACTTTTATTTCTCTTCTTAAAGAATTTACTACAATCTTATTTATTTAACTGAATTATCTAAAAATCTTTACTTTAAATAACTCTATTTTTTTATATACTACTATAAATTATAAACAAGTAGCTCTTAATTTAGTCTACTTACATTTTATTCTTCATAACAAATACAAAACCATTTATACAGAAAAATTTTATAAAGATCTCAAACTTTATTCTATTTATTAAAAATTATTTTATTATATTATTAAATATAATATCAATTAACTACTTTTTAAAATTCAAAATAATGATAAATTCAATATTAATATATTTTTTAATATTTCTAAAAAACAATTTCTTCAACTTTTCAAAATTCTTTTTTTAAAAAACTATTTACCTGAATTTAAAACCTGGTTCAAAAAGTTCTTTAACATTTACAAATGACAATTTATAATCTTAATTAGAAAAAAACATTTAAATACATTGTTATAAAATGAATTATTATTTTATTATTACTATTTATTATTATTATTTTATTAATATTTTTAGTATTAGTTATTCTTATTATTATATTATTATTAATAGTAGTTATTAGAACATTCTGGTTACTTAGTAATTACTTAGTTACTTAGTTACTTAGTCACTTAGTTGCTTAGTAATTTGTTGCTTAATAATTATTAGTTATTAGTTGCTAAAGCCTTCTAGTCACTTAGTAATTACTTAGTTATTTAGTCACTTAGTCACTTAATTAATTGGCCACTTGGTTACTTAGCTTACAGATATATAAACCCTGTTAAATTCTTCAAGTCTGATTAAGCAACAAACACTATTCTTCTCTTTAATATTATAAACATATTTTAATATTCTTTAAGAACAGAAATCTAAAAATAGCCCATCTTATTATTACTTTAATAAATAGCTTTTGACTATAAACTGTATTGATATTCCTCTTCTAGAGTAATTTCTACAAGCAAAATTTATTTTTTTTTAGTAAAATAATATAAAGTTATTAGTAGTACATTATCTTTACTAAACTGTCTTAGAGAAAAGTATAGTTCCTTAACAACATCTAACAAAAGCTATACTTTTTTCTTTGATATCACCTATATTTATAAAAGAATCTTTATGCTATATCATTATTATAGTATAAAAATTAAAAAGGCTTTATTTATAACATTTTGTGCCTTCTAACAGAATGATTAAAATTTTAGAAAAAACAAATCATTCTAAATAAAATATTCTCAAATAGATTAGAAAAGCTATCCTAACAAAAAACCTAGATGAGTATTAAATATTCTGACAAAAGATCTAGACAAGTATTAGTTATTCTAGCAAAGATCTGAATAAGTATTAGTTATTTTGACAAGAGACCCAGATGAGTATTGATTATTCTGACAGAGTCTTATATATATATTGGAATCATTAAACTTACTTTTTTATGCTTTATACTGCTGCTAAACTTTATAATAAGAAAATTTAAAATTATTAACAAGCATATCTAACTGGATCTTATCTTGCAATAAATATACTTCAAGCACAGCATTTAGACTTATCTTGTCTTTAGTATTAATTTCCTTAACATACTAGACCTTATTCATCTTTTGAATGATTTTGAACTTGGTACAGAACCATCTTTTCTAATTAACATTTTTCTTTTCAAACTCAGAACAATTTTATCCTTTTATATTCAGATCGAGTTACATTTTGCCTTTGCATTAGAGATATTATTTTTAGTTATTAATACCAACTAGACATTAGTGATCCTAGAACAATAGTCTTAGCTTTAGTTAAAAGATATATCAATTTTTTCTAACTTTCTATCTTACTTTTTGAATATCAAAACATCTTTGATCTTTATTTTGACATTTCTCAAAGTTTTAGTTTTAAAAAACTAAAAGAATTTAGCTAACATTTTGAAAATTTAGAAAGTCTAATTTTATTACCTATCATTAATAATAATATTACTCTTTTAGATAATATTCTCTTCTTATGCAATCCAGAATATAGTTTAATTTCTTATAGTGAATTAGTTATATTTATTGAACTTTATGAAAGTTATTATACTCCTACTTGGCCTTTACAATTTTTCTATTAATTACTAACAATTTAAAAACAAATGAATATATTACTGCACCTGTGGTCCTACAGACATTAGTTATGAAATGCTCAAACACTTTAGCCCTGAATGCACTTCTGCTATTACTAGTCTCTTCAATTATTGCTTTTTTGAAAATAGAATTCTTAAGCAATAGAACCTAACAGAATTTATCCTATTCCCAAACATAACTCTTTTGATGGTGATTTTAATCTTATTCAACCTATTAGTCTTGTTGAACATATTTGCAAACTATATACCAAAATTCTTACAAACAGACTAAGCATCATATTTTCTTATAATCCTATTCTTTCACCTTTTAATTATGTTGCACTTCCTAATAATAGCACTTCAATCTGTATTCATATTCTCAATAATCTTATTAAAGAAGCTACTTGCAATTATAAGAACATTTGGCTACTTTCATAAGATATAAGTAAAGTATATGACTCTGTTAACTTTACTTTTTTTAAATATTTACTTTCTTGTCTGGCACTTCTTTTATCTATTATCAATATCCTTTCTGACCTCTTGACTAATTGTCACAATTACGTTATTACTAATCTTAGCCTTATTTCCTTATACCTTGTTCACAATGATATTAATCAAGATGAAACTATTATTCCTTTATTATGGCACATGAATTATAATCCACTTATTTCATACATACATGCACAAGTACCTAGTTATACTCTACAATCTTCTTGGACTACTAATCTTAAACTTTAAATATTTAACTCTTTACAAAAACAATGCTCTGTCTTGGCATATATGTATGACACTTTTTGGGTTGCTTCATCACAAACTAAGCTTTCTAACATATTATCTATAACTGAATCTTTTTATGCTATAGCTAACATTCAAGTCAATCCTATAAAATCTATTTTGGTTACTAATAACTCTTTATCTTACTACATCACTATCCTCTATAATAATCATCTTTTTTTACTACATTTTTCTAAACAAGCCTTTAAATCTTTAGGTTGCTAGTTTACCTTAGACAATAGGCAATCAAACAAACAAAACTGCTTATTGCTGAATTCTCCTAACTTATTCAAATTGCTAAAACCAAATGTATTACTGACTCATATGCCCATTATATTATCAATATAGTTATCATTCCTACTGTTATCCTATATCTACTTCTTTTAAGATAGTAGGTAACTAGAGCGACCTTAGACAGTGAACACTTTTTGTAAC
>CAJVQA010005148.1:0-16553 GCA_910591915.1 Cetraspora pellucida | reverse complement strand
CTGCTTAATTGACAAGTTTTAATTAAATTATAATAACTGCAGAATGCCAAAGATATCTAAACAAAAAGCTCAAATTTATAAAGCAATTCAAGCATTGGTAGATTCATGAAAAGCTACTCAACATAACAGACAAATTTAGGAAATTAACCAACTAATAACACAAATGAATAATAGTAAATTGCAGTTAACTTACCAAAGTATTGTTCAATCAACTAGCCAAGGTATTATTCAATCGACTAGCCAATTAACTAGTAATAAAACAATAAATCAAATAACACTTTAATAAAAATTAATCAATATAATTGAACAATTACCAAATGATCAACTAAAGCCTGCTGTTCATTTATTTAACACTGTGTGGTATTCTAAAAAACCAAATAAAGACAAATTACTTTTATCTTTTTTGTAAGATAAAGCCTTAAATTTTATAAAGGCATCTTTCTACAAACCATTTTAAGATCCGAGTTTATTAATTCAGAGTAATAAAACATTACAAAAAAAGTTAAATCAACTAGAATATTCAAATACTAAAAAATATTATAATAGTCATCCGATTTGTCACATTTAAATTTTTATAATATGATTTTTATATGTTACACAAATTGATAAAGATATTCTTTTAAAGATTTTGTCTAAAAACTTAGTCATAGCACATAATATTTTCTAATAAAATTGTTCTTGAGGCTTTTACGAATCTAACAATATAAAAAACATAATAAACAAATGTCTCTACATGAAATACAATGCCTTCAAAGTTAGGTAACCATTTTGTCTTCAATCGCTTGATGTTTCTTCAGTTAACAAAATTTTCATTTAAAATGTATATCAAAAGATGCATCTTTGCGAGAGCTTTCAAAAAGGTTTTGGTTCAAAACAGTAGTACATTATAAACAGGTAAAGAAAAATTAAGCAAAATGTTTTATATAATATTTATATAATGTAGATCACCCTATTTATTTAATTCGCTTGTGGCTAACTACATATAGTCAACTCTTTCTATAACAAACTGACAGTTTTAGAAGAAAAAAAGTTTGTTATAGAAAATTACTATGCTTTTTAAAGGTATTCAATAAACTAGTACTGTATGGCAGTACAGATTTGGAAAATTATACTAAGTTTTGATGGTACATCGATTAATATAGACTTGAACATTTCAATTTTTATAAGTAGCCCTTATGGTTAGGGTTGGGGTGGGCGCTAGTATTGCCTTTTTTTATATTTTCATGTGAGGGTTAGTAGAAAAAGTAACTTGGATTTGACAAGTTTTGTTCTTTTACAGATCATATGTACTATCATGATTTCTACATGTCCATCCTAAATTGCGTACTACTTTACTACATAACTATCTGTTGGGTGTATAGTAGATTAGTACGGTACGGAAACATAAATTGGGATGACATGTAGAAATCATAATAATACATATGGTTTGTAAAGTAAAAATTCATTCGAAACAAAGCTGGTTTTTCTATAACTTCACAGAAAAAAGATCAATGCTTAACTTGCCTTAACTCTAAACATAAAAAAAAAGATTACTTGGATTTCCTCGGGTCTCCTCTTTTATTTGGCATGATGGTGTGACGAATCATCATTGTGGCGAGTAAGCATTAGCTAAATACTTAGATTAAATAATGCGTCACCCAATGATTCGTCAAATCCTCGTGCTAAAATAGATAATGGATTTGTATATAAAAGTTTTGATTTTACGAACCTAGGTTAACTGTACATACTATCAAAAAGTTGCTAATTTTCATACATACAGTACTACTTTACTATGTAACTACCTGTTTTTTAAAGGTTCATGTCATTTTCTATATTGTACTATTATGAGCTTTTAAAATTTTGAGTCTATTATATTTGAAATTCAGTATATAAGGGTTCGTTATATCCAGAAACTTTGTATTTATCTCTGCAACAAATCATGAAACAGTGAAGTTTAATAGCTTACTCTTTTCATTGGAGATTGTTAAAATTGTATCTTTCTGTGTTTTATTTTATTAATTTTACTTTTTTATTTTTATTTTTTTTAGAAATAATTGGCAGGTGCAAACTGATATACGATCATTAAAACTGACTTTGAAATGAATTAATAATACTAAAGATGAAATCCCAATACAATAGCATAGTTTAAAGAAAAAAACAATTTTTTTTTTTTTTTTTAGAGCATAATTCAAAGTTCAAGATGTTAAAGTTATGTCTTCCATAGGAACGTTGGTCGACACAAGATTTTGCTGGGACTAAAAAAGAACAATATTATTTAGAATCTTTCTAAGATATGATTGTTACAAAACTAAAATATGCAAATATTGATATTCAGAAATTTCATTTTACAGAAAGGAATAATCAGATATTTGATAAATGGTGTATAAATTCTATTTAATCATATATCTGATTAGCACATTTCTGTAAATTAGGATTTTGGAAAGTCAAGATTTGCATGTCTTAATTTTGCGATGCTCATATATTATAGATAATTTTACACGTACTTTCTTTGATTTTTTATAGCGGTAATATCATCATTGTCTAACTCTAGTTGGCATCCAGTATTCAGGTAGCTTCAACGACTTTTCCACATCCACCAATTGCCTCACTAGCTCCTTAACAATTTCCGGCAGTAATAATAAAGCATCTTTATAACCTTCAAGCTGATTCAAGATTTGTTCTTCAGCATCTGTGTTTTTATGTTTTTTACATTTTTTTGGGGGTAATATTTAAGATGCGGGCTCAGTTTCAGAAGCTTCAATGTCAGTTTCTTCAATTTCTATATTATGTGATTCTGGAACTTGTATGGAACTGCTACCCATCTCTTTTACCTTTTTTTTTTATTTTTTATTACTTTTATAGGTTTAAGATTCTATTTACTTTCCCATTTTTTTAACCCGATAGCAATGTAGATGTCCAATGTTTCGACTCCAGACTGGTAACAGGAAAACATCTTTCGGTAACTATCATTATTCAGTTGCGTAGTCTCCGCAAATAAGGCGCATGTCTCTGGCTTCAATTCATTAAAACTTGATTTGAGCTCAAAAATTACTTCCCAAAGGGCTTCATTGTAATTTTTAATAAGATGTAAGGTTTTACTTATTTGTTGATTTTTTCAAATTCTGAAATTAACAAATAAAGTCTATCATATTCTGATTGTATCACCTTGATATTTTGTTTTAAGTTATCAGAATCAGTTGCTCGTCCGGTCATATTTTCCTTTACAAATTTTATATCTAAAGTTTCTTGGGCCTCATCATGAGCAAAATAATGACCTTCTTGTGTCAAGTTGATTGAGAGTGATGTTCGAAGGTCTTGGCGAAGTTGTGATTTATTTTAAATGTCAGACAAAAATCGTGCTACAGATTCAGCATACCTATACCTCCTTGTTCTAGGGAATAAAGGTGCAAATGCCATTAAGCTATAAATCTGCAAATCGAAATTTGCTATGCAGATTCCAAGTTTATGTAATTTTAAGTACCCAGCCCATTGATAGAAATTATACCATACTTTTAATAAATTATTGTCTGTTTTAGGAATATCGATAATAAGAATTCTATTTTCTTTGGCATAAAGATGAATTGCAGTCCCAACGGCAATCCAGAGAAGCTCAAGTACCTAAATGTTGCCCAATAGTCGGCGATTTGTACAAGTCTATCAAGAAATCTAATGCCAAGCTATTTAGCAAGCCCAAAAAGTCCATATCCTAAGAAGGCAGCAATAAGTGTACTACACATTGCCTTGTTTGTATGCCATTGTCCCAAAATACAATGCGCAATTTGCTCATCATTCTTGTATCCTTTCATTTGATGATAGATTGCTTCATCACAAACTAAATTCAAAGCACCATTTTCAGTATAGCCAAAGTCCTCTAGAAACATGTCAACTGCATGGTGAACGTGTTTGTCTTCATTTGGAGCCTCTTCTGGTTGAAGAATCACAACATTCGGAAAAGTTATGAAAGATGCTAAGCTAACACATTCTCTAATAGCTGCATCAATTTCTTGAGCACCAAATTTTGGGTTTTTATTAATTAGTTGAATAAAAATATTATCTAATTTTTTTTGCCATTTGTCTATAATAGGATTTATTCCAAAGAGATTCTGACTTTCTAATGGCTTATCTAAATTGGCAAGTTCCAGACGTTGAAACTGGAAGACCATTTGTAATGTTGCATGCACAGTAGCACAAACTGCATTATAAATATTTCCATATTAAAAAGTGCTATTCTTTTTATCAATGTTATCAATAACTGCGATATTTAAGATATTTGGACGTAAGTCAAGCCTTTTTCGAGGATCCGCAGTTGACATTCTTTGTTTTTGAACGTGCACCTCATGATCCCTAACATATGAAACTATATTGACTTCGTGAAAAATTTTATGCAAGGATCCTATCATTTTTGGTCATCGGCAAAGGGAAGAAAGAACATGTGTAAACCATATTTTCCAGCAAGAAAAGGCAATGCCAAGTAGTACAGAAGTAAAAAAAAGAGAAATTTTTGTTATTTTTTCTTTATTTAACTGTGGTAAAGGCTTGCTCCGTTCTTTTTGTTTTCTAGCTAATATTTGTATTTTCTTTTCTTCTAAAACTGAAATTAAGCCTGTAAAAAAGGTTAAAAGTAAAGATGGCATAGCACTATGGTATTCATCTAATGATTTCGGCTCTTCTATCGATGATAATTTCTGTTTGAGTTCAGACCATGCTTTTAATACAGTGTAGGAAAGTATTTCTCTGAAGTCTTTACATATGTGATCTTTTAGTTGTGTTGCTTGTGCTTCATTAGTAACATGGATTTTTTTAATTCCTAATGCTGTTCTTATTAAAAGAGGACTGGGAACCATAGGAGTGGTAGAAGATATGCTTGTATCACTCTGTGCATTAGTGGTAATGTTATTAAAGACATTGACAAGCTCTTTTAGTAAATGAGCTTTTACTGTTTTGTTTTTTGATGCAGTGGTCTGTTCAATCCACCTACTAAACACCTTTAAAGATGAAGTAGCATCATTTTTATGTTCTCTTTCTGTACATGAAACCTTTTTATTTCCTTTTTCTGGTGAAATATGCATATGACCTCTATTCATTACATAACAATTTGTACAAATAAAACATAATAACTCATTAGTAAATGATTCAACTGATAGCCCATCATATGTGGTGAACGCTGGGCAGTCAAATAATCCATGACATGGTGCTTGAATTGTACGATCACATACTTTCCATGTATGTAATAGACATGTTTTACCTCTTGTAAAAAAACATTTGATTTTATTGCAAAATAAACAACGACGTCCTATAATAATACTATCATCAACTGACCGCATTGCTTTTAAACATCTTCCAGATTCAGGTTTGTGTATCGAATTATCGTAATTAAGATAATGATTACAAATACGTAGCATTGAAAGCTCATTCCCAGCTTCTTTCACAGCTTGAAAATCAACCTCCCACATGCCAGATAATTCATGTACTCTACGATTTCCTAGAGTGTTACATCTTTGAATCATTTGCTGATTCTTATTATAATCTACGCAATACAAAAATGATTAGTGTTAAGGTTTGGTTTCTGGGAAACTGGCTTTTCAAACTCTTCAACCATATCATCGCTTTCAGAAAATTCATCATCGCTCTCGGTGAGTTCATTTGTTTCTTTATCTAATTCAGTTAATTCACATGCTTTTCTTAATAATTGCCAATCAAACGTAAAAACCTCTTTATCATGTTCTGTTGCAATGCCGACCTTGGATCCTTGGCTAGAGTCACTCTCGAATGAAGCTTCAAGTAAGAATTCTTTCATGTTGCCTGTTTTTATTACTATAATTTATAGATTTGTTTTTAGTATAGTAAACTAGGTAAAAATAGATTAGGAGTTGGGTATTTATAATAAGAGAATTGATAAGAATAAAGTATAGATAATAATATAGATAGAGGAGTCTAATGTAATAAGAATAATAATAATATGATTAGTAATCAATGAATAAATAATTTGAGATTTTAAGAATGACAATGATGCAATAGTTAATTGAGCCGTAAGCTGAATAAGTCGATAATCAGTTAGACGAAATGATAATACAACAAATCAATTTGTAACAATACGATAATATAACAATAATATAAGTGCTTTCGGGTTTGAAATGCTTACTAATTTATATTTATTAGTTTATCAGATAGATCAAAGTCTGAGAAAACTTTATTGAAGTAAAAACTGAGAGTTTAAATACAAGTAAGAATTTCTGCAGCATCTAACTTCTGGGTGAAACAACTTTCCTCTTTACTTTATATGATAAATGATTCAATGACAACAATATGAGAACAATATCTAATCATTAAAAAAATTTTATACAAATTCCTTTTTCTCTATATCTATACTCAAGCAACTACAATACCTTTAATAATTACTACTAATTATGTATACTATAATAAGAAATAGTGGTAATTGATCTATTGTGTACTAAAAAAGGAATAGCGTGGATCTGTCAATCACTACTGCACTATATTTAAATATTTTTTCGATGTACAATGATCCTAATCTTGGGCTCTTTCAAAGTGAATTTACTAGTAGATTTGAGGTACGAATTTTGTATTATAATATATTGTATTAACCTATATATGTGCACTAACTTGGAAGTAAAATAAAAAATATATTATGAGAGCTAAATTTATTTCATCGCATAATAGATTTTTTATTACTTCCACACACATAGGTTAATACAATACATTATAATACCAAATTCATACCAAAAGGCCCCTTGATTGATAAACTATTTCTGGGATAACAATAATCTAAATATGGATAATAAAAATAGAAATGATAATAATTAATAATAATAATGGTAAGGCAATAAAAAAATTTTTTAAGGGTAATAACATTATATATGTTGTGCTTTAGACTAGTGCTTGCCTCAGATCACAGTTTATGCAGTTCATATATAGATTGTCAGGTGAGGTGCATGATTGTTAAGACAAAAAAAGTAAACTAATGTATAGAAAAAAAGTATCATCGAAATTGAATGTGCTGAAAATGCTTAGACAGGAAGAATATGTTGTGAAAATTCAGGCAAAAAAAAACTATATGTATAGAAAAAAAAAGCATTATTAGAAATTGAAAATAGAGTGTGTCGCAAAAATTCAGGCAAAGAAAAGAACAGAGTTGAAGAGATCTAATGTAAAAAATTCTACTGTTTTATAGTGAAATACTGAAGAGATTGAAGAATGCTACTGGAAGTAAAAGAAAGTGATTCAAGATACTGGAGGTAAAAAGACGTTAAAGTGATTTAAGAATGCTACGAGTTGGAAAAATCTTGAAGAGATTCGAGAAATTAAGCATAAAAAAAAAGCCCAAGTAAAAGGTCTTATTCAATTCATTTTACTCTTGTCAGATCACAGCTTAAATGACAAGTCGATAGGCTACGCACCTCACCCGATGATCTGCATCCAAGGTGCGTTAGAGGCAAGCTTTAGTATGAGGCACAACATATATATACGAAGAAATTATGAAAATTATAAATTCTACTTTCGGGATAGTAAAATCCACTTTCACGGGTTAATATTTTGATAAGTGCAATTTAAATATTTATAAATTCGAATCTTCCTTAACTATACTATTTGTGTTGCTTTACTAATTTTTTTTTTCAAATTCAAAAACTTCATTGTGAATTGTATTTTTTACAAAAATGTTGCAGTTTTCTGTCTACATTCAAGCAGGGATGAGCAAATCAGTATAATCAAGCTTGCTTTAATTAGTGCATAATTAAAATTCTTTGAATTTTAACTTGCACATATGAATTCTGCACCAGGTTTGTTGATTATTCGGCCTAGATTGATCGACATCGGTCTATATTAGGTAATTTGAAGTTGGGTTAAGCTAGAGTTAGATAAAAAAACTTTTTTATAGGCAAAATTTTGAGATAGAAAAATTTCTTAATTTTGTTGATTGTGATCGACGAAACTGGGCACAGAATTCTTATGTGCTTTTGACTTTTATCACTGTCTATTATTAAGCTTTGTCTTTCAGTTTTCTTATCGTCTTGGTATATTTATTTTTTGCTACATTATTTTGAGTTTAATATACCTTCTGTAATCAGAGATTTTATTCGATAACTAGTACCACAATGTCGAGAATTAATAAATGTGTCACTTGCTTCTGGTTCATCTTTTATATTTGGTATTTTTTTTTTCAATTAAAAAAATTTTTTATTCTCGAATTACATTATCAATTAAAAGTTTTAAACATTTAGGTTGTTATGCATTACGATCTTATGACTGGTTCAAATTTATGTTAAAATTTTTGTGATTCTTTTATTTATCACTGTAATAATCTTAATTATTATTTACATTTCTATGATTGTTATTTTTACTTAAATATTTAAAATATTTTTTAATCGAGCTATTTTCTAAGCTAATTCACAAACACTATAGTTCTATTTTTATTAAAAAAAAATATTTTCAAAGTATAACAATCAAAAATTTTGTACAATCAATAAAATAAGTTTGATCTAGGTGTTCATCGAAACTTTAAATAATAGTGTACTATACATATACTTGTTGGCAAAACCTAAAAAAATCTCAAACCCCAAAAAAGCAAATTGCTTTTATAAAAAATCAAATCAACAAAATAATTGATATTTTGTAAATACAGTAAAACCTCCATAAGTGCACTCCACACCCTCTCTAAATGCATGCTTAAATTTGGATCCAAATATATGCATGACCTCTATAAAAGCACTTTTTCTTATTGTTCTCTAAGTGCAAGTTGTTAAAGTTCAGTCCCGAGGGCGTGCACTTATGGAGGTTCTACTGTATATTATATATAGCTATAAGAATATAATATTATTTGTTTAAATAAAGATTATTAATAAAGTTTTTGAGATATTAATTTGAGCTTGAGTTTGGGATTTGGGCGCAGACAAACCAAAACTATAATAGTTTGGGATTTGGGCACGACAAACCCAAACTATAATAGTTTGGGATTTGGGTGACAAGTATAAATATACATGTGTGAAACAATCCATGCGCATTATTTCAATATGTTCGCCTGCAATCCTTGATAAATAAATGGTTTAATTCCAACTATGTATTCACAGCAATAACAGAGCCTGAAAATTCTATCCATACCTTCAAATTTATAATGATGAATCCATTATCAGGCCCATTTTCCCAAATTTTCATTAGATAATAGTTTTCATCAATAGCATAGTTCTTTCAAAAGTAATTAATAGTTAGTACAAAATTCTTTTGAAGTGCATTTACTAATAATCCAAGTTTATTACGTTCAGGATTCAATAAAATCGGCGTGATGTTCCTGTAAAGTGCATTTACTAATGTTTTTTTTTTTCTTCAAAGTTTATTACATTCAAGCTTCTTGTAAAGTGCATCTGCTAATGACTTTTTTTCTCATGATTACATTCAAGATTCAAATAAATTAATGTGGTGCTCCTGTAAAGTACATCTGCTAATAATTTTCCTCCTTCTAGGTTTATTACATTCAAGCTAGAGAAATCAACCTGGTGCTTTTGTAAAGTGCATTCGCTAATGACTTCTCATGATCCAAGTTTATTACGTTCAAGATTCAGAGAAGTCAGTGTAACATTCTTTTTTTTTTGATTTTAACCTCTCTCTGCTATCTTGAAGGTCCTAGACACCTTAGGATTTTCTCTCACTTCTCTAAGGCCAGAGTTATCATTCTAGTGGAGATCAACAGCATGCATATGGCCTTTTGAAACATTACCGAATCAGTGAAATAGCTCATGCACCATTAAGTATGTCATTTGACATCCTGGGTCCCTGGCCTTGCAGTGTAGGACCTACATTCTCTAGGTCCGCAGTTCCCTAAGCGTGACATTCTTGCAAACTGCATACACTAATGATTTTCTTACTTAGCCAAGTTTATTACATTCAAACTCAGAGAAGTCAATGTGGTGTTGTTGTAAAGTGCATTCGCTAATGACTTCTCTCATGATCCAAGTTTATTACCTTTAAGATTCAGAGAAGTCAGAGTGATATTCTTGCAAACTGCATCCACTAATGATTTTTCTCCTTAGCCAAGTTTATTACATTCAAGCTCAGAAAGTTGGTGTGATTTTCTTGTAAAGTGCATCCACTAACGTCTTCTCTTCTCATGATCTAAGTTTACTATGTTCAAAATTCAAGAAATAAACATGGTGTTTTTGTAAAGTGCATCCACTAATGATTTTCCTCCCTAGCCAAGTTTATTACACTCAAGATTTGGAGAAGTAGAGTTCTTGTTCCCAAGTTTATTATGTTCAAGAATCAGCGTGATGCCTTGTAAAATGCATTTGCTAATGATTTGCTTCCTTCCAATCCAAGTTTATTACATCAAGATTTGGAAAAGTCAGTGTTTTTTTTTTAAAGTAACCGTTAATTTTTTAATCCCTAAATAGATCAGTTGAAATACATTTCGATCTTCAACAGTATCACTAGATAAAATTTATTGAATTAGCATGCTTGTAGCATGGAGTTTAAAATAAATTGTTATATAATCAAATAAACTCTAGGTTAAATAAATAAAATGATGTTTAAAATGAATACTCAAAGTGATATTATAAATCGCCTTTACTTGAGGTTTTTAAAGATTAGGTTTGCAAGTATTAGGCTCTTCAATACTATTTCTTTTTTAAAAAAAATTTACAGGCAGTACAATACATATATAATTGAAATAAAAGATCAACTTTGCAGCAATGATGTTTTTTAGCTTTACGATTTATCTCATTTTAAGCTAGATTACAAAAAAATATATACTTTTGTGCTTCGTTAAACCTTAATCTGTATGTGCGGTTTCCTTGTAACAACCCTTTGAAAATTGTAACTAAAAAAGGCTAGTCATTACACTTTACTATCAAAAAGGCAATGATTATATAAATGTCGATTACTAAAATTTTATAATAAAAAATTTATTCTCATGATCTGCGTGACAAATCAGATGACTGATAAAGTTAAACAATTAGTAGGAACTTTATTACAGTATAAGTGTAAGTAAAGCCAGCACATCTCAAAAGTACATGCTGCTGCCCGTAAACCTCAACTTGCAGATTTGTGAAGTTTAAATGCAAGTATTCAAGCAATTATAAAAAAAAATAAGTGATATTATACAACACAATTTATAAATATAGCAACTCAAATGTCTCAAATTAGTCAATGTCATTTAGAAATACTGTTTAAGCTACATAGTTAATTTTAGATTTTTTAACTGAAGAAAAGTTGTCTTTACCAACTTCACATATATCAATTGTTCGATGGAACCAAGAAATTAGTGAAATTCATACTAATCAAATTCTAAATAAAAACAATTACTCTACTTTTTTTACTCTTGGAATAATGATGGATGAGTCAATGCATGGTCAACAAAAAATATTCATACTACAGTACCAGACAGTAAAAGATATCTAATGTTTATTAATAAAAACTTTGAAGTGTTATAACTTTTTTAAAACAGATTAAATCAAAAAAACCTCTGACAAATTGATAGATTTTTGGATAAACTACATTTCTGTCAAAGGATTTTTTTTTATTCTTTGTTTTAAAAAAGTTATAAAAGAATAAAGTTTATATGAGTTTAAAAAATTGGCGTTTAATATAAAAAAAAAGAAAACATATATATATTTTTAACCAATCAAAATTAATTCACAAAAATTAGCCAATCAAAATTAATTATATAAGAACCAAAAATTGGCACCTATATGTATTGATTGGATGTCTTTTACTGTCCTGTACTATATGTATTATATTTTGGAATTCAGAAACAAATCAACCTGATTTCCAACTATTAGAAATGAAAGATTTGACAAGTTGTACAGGAAAATCTGTAGCTTAGGCAATATATAATACCTTTAATCATTTTAAAATTAATTTTCATCAATGTTTGGTATGCATTTCAGATAATACAAATTATATAAGTAGAAAATCTGGTGGTGTGATTACCTTATTCAATCAAATAAGTAAAAATAATATAACTCGAATATCATGTTAACTTTATGTGGAGCATATTATTATAAATAAGTTTGAAAAAATAGCATTTGGGAAGTTGTCTAATATTAGTGGATTTTTACAAAAAAAGTATCCTGCAAATCTTTTATATTTAGTATGAGACCTTTATGATGGTTATAATAACTTTGACAAAAACTAACTAATGGATATTCATTCTGATTATATTTACAAACTATATAAAGATTGATTTCAATATCATATGACAAAATATCAATAGCCACTTCGATTAAAATGGCTTTATGAATTATTATATACAGAACAATATATTGAATATAGGAATCTTCATATAAAGTTTACAGAGTGGTTTTTGTCTCAACTTAAAGCCTGAACTAATGTCCCAAAATCATATATTAAAAAATGTGAATTACTGCAAAAATGGCTTCATAACCTAATTTTAAATATACAAATTAAATTTTTAGTTCAATTTGGAAGGGACTTTTATTATCCAATAGCTAAATTTTTAACAGTATATAACATTGAATTATATTTAAATGACCAAATTTCTAAACAAACAAATCTCTCTCCTAGAAGGCATGCATATCAAATATTAAAGTTTGTAGTATATATAATAGCAAAACTTCAAAATATTATTGTAAATCTCTATTCATTTTTTGAAGAAGAACTATTAGAAAACACCTACATACTAGATAATCATCAACTTAATAAACTTACTTTAGATATTGAACATGGAACTCAAAAGGCATTAGAATTTTATCAGAAATAGTTAAATTGTTAGTTGCATTTGCTATTAAGTATTTGTTATCTAGACAGAAAATATGGACAGGAGTTTGCATAAAGCTATGCTTATATTATTTTACAAATATCTTGAATATCAGTACCTTCATTACGAGAATTATGTTATATGAAATTTATTGAGTTGGATATTAAAAGTGGTGATTTTAATGTCTTTGATCTATTTAATGCATTAAAAGATCCAATGTTTAATTATAAATTTTACCAATTCATTTGAGAATTACACAAATCTTTAAACCAGTTTTCTAAATTATTTGAATTTGTCAAGTACTAAATCTGGTATATTGTAATCCACCAACAACAGGTAGAAGGTCTTTTCAATAAATGGGATCTTAAAACTCATTCTAATATAACAAGTAGTCTTCAGCAATCAAAGTTATGATTGTCGAATGTATCACTTAAAAAAATCAGTTGTAGCTTCATGAATCTGATGAAACTAAGAATAGAAAAACATTAACAGTAACTAAAATCTACATGTAACCAAGATTTAGACCAAGAAAATTTCAACAATAATGTATGTGAAAAAAGAGCAAACATTTTATTTAAAAATCTATTTGACAAAAAATAATATTTTAAATTTTATTTATTAAATTATTGTTATATTATTAGCATATTATGTTGTTACTGTATTATATTGTTATTGTAAGTTGTTACTGTATTATATTTTTACTGTAATTACAGTATTAAATATACAATTCGGATTTGGTTGCTGTTTGTGTAATGTAAAAAATCTGTGATATAAGAAATGCTATAATTATCTAACATAGTTTTGATTACTTAGTTGATGTTCCACCTTAGTACATTATGCTCAAATTAGATACAGCTCCTCTATAATTATTTATCAAATTCAAGTTATATTTATAAAAAAAATTGAGACTTAGCATATTTAAAATAAGTCAAAAATTAAGATTAACTGTCACATTGGAAAATACCCTTTCATTTAGATTGACTACAATATATCAATTGTACCATTTTCATATATGACTTAATATTTTAAAATGCTATCGATTATGAATTTTATTTTTAGTTGTATCAACATCACTAATACTACTTTAATGATGATTTTTTTCTTTAAAAAAAAAATGAAATAAAAGCCACATTATATATATGTGGCTGAATTAAATTATGACATGTGTTAATAAGATCACCACGATTATAGCATTTTAATATCTATATCTTCAAATGCTATCAATTGTAACATTTTATTTACATCTCACTAATATTTAGTTTAAGATGATCTATGTTTAAAAAAAAATAACAAATAAATAAATAAAGCCATCACGTGTCAATAAAATAAAAATCGCCATAATTGCTGCAGTTTATTCTAACATGAGTGAAGATTAATCATTTATCCATAATTATTTATTATATAATAAATTTAATAATATTTATACCACTAATATTTAGTTTAAGATAATTTATACTTTTTTTTTTAAAAAAAAAGGAAATAAAACTGTATTATATTTAAATTTAGATAAAATATCTTATTATTGTTGTGAAAAAACTTTGAGTTGATATAAAGTCATAGGCTAAATAGTGAATATTCACTTGATCACATATTCAATGCTTACATCCTTTATAGAACAGACCAAAAGACTATCAGCCCTAACATGGTTAGCATTAAATTATTGTAATGAATATATATTGACTAATTTTTTGTGACTTGTTGAATTTAGATTATAAGCACTATTATAAATATACATTATATAAGAGGTTAATACTGTATTTAGAAACATAGACAACGATAACAAATTTAAAAAATTTTAAACCCAATTCCCTCTATTTTATTATAATAATAACAAGAAATAGATAGATTTTTAATTAAAATAATTGTTTAGATATACTTACAATACAATGTTCATAACCATTACTAGTTCTAATAATAATAGAAAGACTTAAATATTTGTTTAGAAGTAACTTTTATGTAACAAAACAAGTAATAAACTAATAATTTGATAATAATAATCAATATGTTGGTGCAACTTATGTTACATTTAATTAGTCTCATGACCAGTCCATCCAGTTTCATACTGATCAGTCGTAATCAGTTTTGGACTGCAGTTCAGTCTAACTTTTTAAAAGACTGCCAATCTTTGGACCAATTAATAGCCCTGATAGAGTTATTAAAAAAATTATAAGAGCTATCGGGTTGCTAATATTTTATTAATAACTCTATCAGTTCTGATATTAACCTGGAAATGACACAGGTCAAACCATCAATCAGTACTATATCAGTACTATATCAGAACTAAAAACTGTAATATTTGCCCAATATGTTTTATTTCTACTGGTGTTTGAACCGATCTTTTGACAGGTTTGTTTTTACTACACAATATTAGTCTTTTATACCTAACTTATATCTGGTATAAGTTAGAATTTTCTTGCAGCAGTATTAAATATACTGGGAACACTATTCTAAGGGTATTGGGTGCTGTGCCCTACAAAATATCTTTACTGTGTCACTAAACAGTAGGTGTTTCAGGAACTGCACTGGTCGAAATAAAGCATATTGGGCAAATATCAATAAATTTTAAATAGAAAATTTATATAATATTCATAATTCAAAAACAAACAATACATTTGGAAAAGTTTTAGCAAAACAGTTAAAAACAAGAATAATTTCATGTATTTAAAAGCTATTATCATAATGATCTAGAATTATCCTTTGATTGCATAACGTTTAATTTGCATTTTTTTTTTTTTATAGCATATGTTAATTATTCAAAGTGTCAGTATACAATATTTGATCAGTATGACTGACATTTTCGGACACTTAACTCTTCAGTAAACCATAACAGAAGGAGGTGTGTACATATAAAAAAATTATTTTACAATACCAGATCATTCCGCTAGTACATGTTATGATTATAATTCAATTCCAATTATTATAATAAAAATGGTGTTGGATTATAATTATAACATGTACTAGCGGGTTAATCTGGTATTGTAAAATAATTTTTTTATATGTTGCATACCGGGTAAAGGATCAGTCGTGTAACCTTGACAGTTCCTCCTGTTGTAAACCATACACTTCGTACTTTGTGCTATGTTCCTGGTATAAGGTGTTTGTCTGCTTAAAGCATCCTGATTGGTCAGTTTATGCGCTACGACCTGGGCCATATGTGTTTGTTAAAAATTTTTGTTCCTTGATTAGTTACCATGTACTCAAAAATTCTGTGGCATTTTTGTGGTACATGCAAATTTTTTAAAGTTCATTAATGTTAAGATTAGTGTTTAGAACATTCATGTGCTTATGGACACAGCAATAATTAGCATTACTAAAATAATTTTTCTCTAGCGTTACCTCTAACCTTAACTCTGGCCAATATTGTAGTTAATCCTCTATGGAACTATGGAATGCCAAAAAATCGTGAAGAAAACTATAGTAGAAGTTTTTGCATCAAAATTTACTCTTAAAATTACTGCAGCACAGATGTAAGGACATGCTCTGAGGCTAGTAATCTAGATTCATTTTTAAAAACTAATAAGCACAAAAGGCAAACCAAATTACTAGTTGGTCATGTATTATAAAGGCGGCGATCTTGTAAAATCATAAAACATTTATTTGCTGTATTTACAGCTGTTTTCATAAATTTCAAGACATCTAAGAATCTGCTCTTTTTCCAAAATTTCCAGTATCATTTAAATTATAACTTTTTGGGCGCCGCTATGTTCGAAGTAAAGACCCCAGAAACAACCGAAATGTTAAGTCATAATTAGAACAATATCAAAAAGGTTTCGGCAAAAAGTAAATTCTAGGTGCTTCAGAATTTATAAAAACAGCAGTAAATTCTGGAAAACATTTATAAATAAAAGGG
>CAJVQA010005147.1:0-16554 GCA_910591915.1 Cetraspora pellucida | reverse complement strand
ATTTTAGATTAGTTTTTTAACAAACTATCTTCACTTAGCAAATTTAGTAGCTAAAGCATACTTCTGTATATTCTTTTCCGAAACACTCCTAACAAGTAAGATGGAAAGGACCATTTGGTATCATTTATGTATAAGAGAGGTTTTTAGTAAGCTTGTTTGGTTGCCGCAATGCATACATAGTAAGAAATTCATATAAAGTGGAGATATAACCTTGTTTTTCGAATACATCAAAAAAAAACACGAGTACATATGTGAACTTCTAAATTTCTTGATTGAGGGTAGGGCTAGTGCATATTTGCGATTGCAAAATCTGTGCATAAACTTGATATTTATTGCATAGCATATGCGATTGCAAAATTTGCATATTAAGAGTAATCTTGTATAATTAATAGTGCATAATCTGCGCAAAATTCTAGAGTTTTCACTTATAATATGTACGTAACGATAGTTAACACATTTTAAAACAACTAACTAAAAATTAAAAATAATTAATAATATTGTAAAATATGGCTCTAAAATAACATTATGCAATACAAAATCATATAATGCCAACGGACCTTTCGCCTTACAATTATAGGAAAAGAACTATGACCTGCATATTTTTTTTATTTTATTATTTATTTTATTAGTCTCTTTATTATTTATCTGTTATCATTATTATATTATTGTTACACTATTGCATCTACCTATATCTTTTTACTATAGTATCATCGTTATGACAGAATTGTTATACATAAGATTGTTATGCAGTTATGCATAGGATCGTTATGTTAGTATTAGTACCAAGTGCAGATTAAGTCTAATGATAAATAGTTTCATAGTAAAAATCTAGAGAATAGAGTGTTAGTGTCAGTAACTATAATTTGTATAAGAAGGCATGTAAAAAGATTTTGTAGAGACAGATTTTAATATCTTTTACACTTATCTTCTATCACAGGCTAGTTCGATAAATTTTCTGAAAAATTCGTATAACTACATAATAATTATCATGAATAAAGACGCCACTATGATTGAGGCTTTGGATATTCAGTTATAATGTGAGGCATGTTGGCTGAATCATGATAAACAGCCTTAATAAACTAATGCATAGTCGTAAACATCTGAAGAACTAGTACATGTAAATGAAGAATTTAAAGAAAGAATTAAGAATAAATGTAATATTTAGTGGCTGTAACTTTCTTTTAAACCAAGTCATAAAGCAAAGCTTATGTTTAGGAAAAAGCCTCTTCTCTTATAATATAATAGTATTATTTTAATGTTAAAAGCCTCTTCATCCAGTTCAAATTTGAAAATTTCAATGAGTTTGGCTGTAAATTGAAAAAATTCAATAATTAAAAGCCTCTTATGCTTCTTAGAAGTATAAAAACTATAAAAACACTACTTTTTCACTGTTGTAGAAAACTAATAACCTTTGGTTAAATAAACATTTCAATAAATAAAAAACTATAACTGTAAAGTTCCAAAATACTTTTGCCAAATCACTAAGTCATGCCTCTGGCGAATTATCATTTTATTGTTATTCAAGTTCCCTTTTTATTTGATTCTTAATGTCATGCATAATTCTGTCTGTAACACTTTTAATAAAGACAAATTCTCTTCAAACCTATATCATCAATTGTCAAATTTGATTACAATATTATACTTCTTTTTTTCTTTATTCTATAAATTCTAATGATGGTTTTTGCTATTGAATGTAGAGTCAAAAATTTAGAATATAAAAAATTTTTTATGTTGATGATCAAAATTTATTTTGTGAATTTTGTCAACACATTGTAGATCATACAAGAAAATCTACAGTAAACTCTCATTTAAAATCAGAAAAACATAGAAATAATATTAATAAAACTGAAAAATTAAAATCAACTCATCAAACAACTCTTGATACAGCCAATATTAATATAAATGAACAGGAATTTATTAATATTGCTTTAGTAAATGCATTTATTAAAGCTGACATTCCTTTATACAAAATCGATAATCTTAAAAGCTTTTTTTAGAATACTGTAAAAACTGTAAATTATTTCATTTAATATACTGTATTTTATTTAAAAAATAATAAAATATTAATTTATTTAGGTGGTGCCATTGTATGTTCAAATCAACTTCATATTAAATATTTGCCAAAAATATTTGATATTGAAGTTTTAAGATTACAAAATCTTGTAAAAGACTAGCGAATTTCTATTACCGTAGATGAAACTATGGATGCATGTAGTAGAGCTGTTATTCATATATTATTTAGTTTTAATAATCAAACCAAACTTGCTAAAACAGAATTTATTACCATTGTAGATAGTACTTCTATTGTGCAATTGGTTTTTAAAACTTTACAATTTTATAGTATTCCATTCAATAATCTTATTTTTTTTATTTTTGATAATGTGGCATACATGCTAAAGGCTTTTCAAATTATATCACTCTTAGTTCCACAATTAAAACATAACTGTTACTTGGCCTATATTTTAAATTTAGTTGGTAAAACCTGGGTTCATTATAAAAATTTTTAATTTTTAGCTAATATTGCTAAAAATATTAAGGCAATGTTTGTTCAATATCCAACATGTAAAAGACATTGGATTGGGTTTTTAGAATCCAATTTTAATTCTAATTTATTATTAGACAATAATAATAGTACTAATAACCAAATTACTTTACTGCCATTACCTGTTAAAACAAAATGAAACTCATGGTTTCGGTTTATTTTTTGGATTAATAAAAATATTAACCAATTACGTTTGTTTTACCTTGAGGAAGAATGAATTAATAATGAAAGTTAAGCAATTCAAAAATTGCAGATATTTTTAAAAGTAATACAAATATTTTTATTTTTAAAGTTCTAGCTATATTTATATCATTTAATGCAGTACAGTAAGTATTATCGTTATTGTTTTTTTTTTTTAGGTAAATTAATTTAATCTCATTCAGTTTTAGTCTTGTAGAAGATCTTGAATTCTTTCAAATTAGAAAAAAACCTGTTGCTCCATTTGTAACACAATGTTTAACACATCTTGAAGTCTTGTTACAATCAGGAATTATTGAACCTCCTATTAGTAAAGAAATTAAACACAAATTTGAAGATAATCATTTCAAAATAGATGCTTATATTACCATATTTCATGAAGTGTATCAATTAGCATTTAACAAGCTTAAAAAACATATAGATCAACATCTTGCATTGTCATTATTTAAAGCCATTCAATGTTTCGATCTATGATTTATACATCTCCAACAACATCGTTAAAATAATCATTTGTATTTAGAAATTCAAGAATTTAAATCACCAAGCAATCAAATTTTTTAAGAGTAGGGCATTTACTGTAGATTAAATAAAGACTTTTCTAATACTGAAAATTTTAATTTAGATGTTTACTGGAGGGAAAAAATTCGAAGCTTACACAACTTATCAAAATTAGCCCTAGATTATATTTGGTTACCGGTGTTAGATGTAGATGTTAAACAAAGCTTTTCTGCATATAAAAATATCCTTGATAATAATCGACATTCACTTTCTGAAACATCTATTGCAGCATTAAATTTTATGTACTTTAATGGCCATATGGAAGAATAGTTCAAGAATTGACAGGCAAAAATAAGAATCTGCTAGAAATATAGTCAAATATAAACTTAAAAAAAAAAATTTATATATAATTTTTTTCTTTTTTTATTTATTTTAAATTAGATAAAATTTTTTTTAAACTAGAATTCGATAAATTTTTTTTTGTTTAAAAAAAAAAGAAAAATTATATAATTTTGTTTTTTTATTTTAAATTATATGGTTATTAAGTGAAATAACAATAAAATAAATTTGTTGCATATTTGTGACATGATCACATATTTCTACTTGATTCGCATAATTTTTTGCATAATTTAAAAAATTTATCATATAATTTCGCATAAATGGTTAGGTAGTGCATGCAGAATTTGGGGTCTGTTGTCACAGAAAGTGATGAGCCCTAATTGAGGGGTCATCTAAAGCCATGTGCAATCATTTGACATATAGCCAATAAAATTGGTTATTTTGATCGACACAGATCAGTCTAACAAAGAAAAAAAGGTGAAAAATGTCAAAAATACAAGAAATAAGTACCTATTGTAACCTATCTTGAGGCATTAATAGGAAGGAAATTTTACTACATATAAAACCCGCCCTTACCCTAACCCTAACCCTACACTAACCCTTATCCTACACTAATCCTTACCCTAACTTTAATTTAAAAATCAAAAACATATTACCGCACATGGCTTTAAACATACATACCCTTTATTTGGGACATTCTTATTAATTTTTGTTACATTACATGTATTTCGTGTAATTGACTGAAAAAAGAAAAATTTGTCAATAGCATGATAAATCAAACTGTTGCGGATTTTCTTTATTTTTATTGAAACCAAGAAATTGAATTTTTTTTTTTTATGATCAAAAACTATTTTTTAGTATTATGTAAGTTATTTATTTCTTTACTTGTTAGAGTTTTTAAATTTAGTTCATTGCTTTTTACACTTGCATAGAGGCATATGTTGTGGTTTGAAGTTATATAAATTCATATAAACTATGGCTATATGAATATGTATAGCATAATAGAGGCACAGGATGTGTTTATAAAGTTTGTATGAATTTCATATACTGAGCTTTACAAACTAGTTTTGCAGTCAGAGGCATAGGATGTGATTTGAGGTTATATAAGTTCATATAGACTATGGCTATGTGACTGCATATGACATAGTAGAGGCACAGGATGTGTCTATAAAGTTTGTATAAATTTATATATACTAAGCTTTACAAGTTTGTTTAGCAGTTAGAGTATACACTACATCTGTAGCTGTGTTTGAAGTAATCAAAAATTTTCAAATTTTTAGTCAAATTTTTTTTTTTTGTTTTTTATTAGATATTATTAATTACTTAGTTATGTCTTGATCAAGAAGTCTAGTAGTACATATACAATTAATATGTATACAAACATTTCTGTTTATTGCAAAAAAGTAAGGTGGTTAATGGAGTGCTTAAGTTCTTCCTTTAACATATTCTTATTTTAATTCTTGTCTTCTCTTGTATGTCTCAACACTACATCGAATCAGAGTTCTTCTATTAATAGTCTTATTACATAACTCATAGTGAGTTTAGTGATATATGGGCAAATGATCATATTATATAGTAGTGAGATTAATAATATAAAATAGTTTTTTTGTAGTACTTGTACTTTAATATAGATCAGATATTTATTGTTATTAGAGAATTTTTTATTATAAGGGATAATACATATTCTTTTCCCAAGGTAAAAATGCATTTTATTTATATAAAAAGTAACGAAATGTTATATTACTTATGTTATGTATTTCTGCTATGTATATACTTTAGTCATATATTCATTAAATAGAATATCAACCTTTTATTAGATTTAGTTAAGATATAGAATAAGTATAAGAAATGTATTGCATTATGAAAGAAATTAATTACAAATATAAATAAAATGTTTATTATAACCTTAAATTGGGTACTTGTGACCTCAAAAATTAGGCTCACAATATATAAGTATTATACATATACATATGTAATGCATGTTTAAATGTAAATACATATGTAGAGATTATCTATATAGCAGATCTTCTAAAAGAATTTGATGTACTTCATGTTTGTAATATATACCTATGAGCCTGAAAAAAAACTTAACAATTACCCTTAGCAGCAAGTATTTTTTATTTGATATATCAATACATAATAATTACTATATACTATAAGGTAATTTATAGATTTAATTTACTAATGCTAAGACTAATATGTAAAAATTTATGATTCTATATCCTCTCTGACTCTATTATTATGATTAAATAATTAACTTAGTCATGTGCAAACCCTTCAAAAACTTTTTCTAAAACTCAACAATGAGAATAATATTTCTTTACTGCAAAAGCAGCAGCCTTTCTGGAAAGTTCAAGTTTATAGACACTCATAAAGCATTCAGAATGATGAGCAAAACAATGAATTTTTATTAAATTAACAGAGTCTAATGCTTTTGAAACAGCTTTCTTAAGATCTTTAAAGGTATAATTACAACTAAGTCATGCATTACATTTTGCTTCAGCCCAAAAAAATTCAATATAATTAAGTTTATAATGAAACTTAAGGTAAAAGATACACATATAACCAGCTGCTTCAATTATCTCTTGTATGTGTGGTTTTTGTGATGCAAAATCAGATTGAGCAGAAAGAATATATATAGCATAACATTTTGGATTTTTAGAGTCAGACTTATTTTTTTTACATGCATTATACCGTTTTATAAGACCTTGTATTCATAAATCACATTCTTTAAGTACTTATTGAATTCCTTTAGGTCTTAATACACTCTCATTATCTATATATGTCATAATATGTATAGAACCATCCAGCTTGATACCATTATGAAGAAGTGGCATTTTAGTACCATCTTTTATATTTATTCGTAAAACCAACAGTGCATTATTAGCAAATGCACTATGATTACTGCTATTATCAAACATAAACAGTGCTATTTTATTAGAGTGTGTTCATTCAAATATTAGTATAACACATTTAGTTATCTGATTAATGAGATCATTACATATCCACTAACCATCCTGATTTGAACCTGGATATATAGTAATACAAGCTTTAGTATGTTTAAGTTTAAGACATGAATCATCAGGAAGTAGACTGTTTATATGATGATCATGCTCTGAAAGTTTGAGACATCCAATTGATTCACAAATAAAATCACTAACATAAATACTAAGTTCTTGTGATTTTTTACAAAGCATGCATTCATCTATTGGACCTCAAACCTTATGCATACCATCATTAGTATAAAATAAAGTTTCATCATAAGTAATGCAAACTATTTCATGAACACCATGAGAAAGGTTTGGCAAAATAGCATGTTCTAAATTGTTGCTTTCATAAGTAGTCATTCAGAGTCATAATTCATTCATCTTTTGCAAAAAGTAGTTTCTATATTCAATCACATCTTCACATTCATAACTGTCAAAATAAATAGTCTTTAAATGGCCTTAATGTTTCCATTCAAGTAAGTTTAACCATCTACATGCAGTTGATCTACTAATAGTTGTTATTCCTGTAATTCCAAAAGCAGGAATAGCAACATTTTTTATATAACTTATAAAATCTGAAATAGTTAAGTTAAACTTATTTTTTTCCAAATACTGTTCAATGTATAATTGGAATTTTTTATTATATATAAGAGATTTTATTTTTGCATGCTTGCTATGCTTTGAAATTATTAACTTTTCATTAGCTTTCCATTAGTTTGCCCAGGTATAAATAAGGCATGCAAATCATAGACCTTTACTAAAGCTTTTTGCTAGAAATTTACTTGTATACATTTTAGTAAAATGCGATTTTGAACAAAATAAAAATATTGTCTTATTGTATAAAGGTATAAAAAATCACCAAGTTCTGTTTTTAATAGTGCATTTAGTAATGATATAGAATTATCATCATTAGCACTATTATGAAAGGCCTTATTAGATAGACAAATGGCCTTATTAGATGGATAAATAGTCTTATTAGATAGATAAATGATCTTATTAGATGAATAAATAGGTTTCAATACTGTAAGTTGATTATTTTTAGATAAAAAACATTAGTCAATTCAACATGTTGCAAAGATGATTTATTATTTTGATTTATGATAGCAATTTTTTGGCAATGTCTTGTATATTTGTTTTGTTTTGGCATTTTTATTTATCTTGGTTATTTAAATTGCAGGTTTTATTAAGATATACTATGTAAAAAAGTTAAATACGTAAAATCTAATCTGATGGAGTTTGAAGTCTTTTATATACAAGTTTTACTACAAAAGTATTTTCTGAATTTTAACAGCTTCCCTGCCTTGTTGAATATGTTAAAAGTATATTAGAGACAACCCAAATTTGTATAAGGGGTGCTTCTTCTTGTGTTATGAGTACATATATAATAAAATTTTTAACTATATAATATAATTAAAAATTTTATTTTGTATGTATTCATATTCAGAAGAAGCACTTCTTATACAAACTTGAGTAATTTATATAAGAAATATGTGCATCAATCACATAAGCATCAATCAACAAGAAGAACTGTTAATATTACAGCAAGTGAGAGATTATATCCTCATACTTGAAGTTACATAAAAATAATTTTATATATATATATAGAATAATGAAATGAGGGATTATATTTATAAAAATAATTTTATTGTTGATTATCTACATCTGTGAAGGATTAATATATATGTAACATTGACAGTTTCTTCTGTTGCATCAATTAGCATTATTTCTGATTGATGCCTATATACATATATATTGACACCTGATTGACCTTTTGGAACCAAAATCTGATAGCAATAGACATCTACATACATATTGGCACTTTATCATATACAGTATATTGAAGGAGAAGCATATAAGCAAGCCTGTTTCAGAACTTGTATACATATATATATGTATAATAATATGTATTAAACTTAGATATGATGATGGAAAAGCATTAGTAACACTTACAAGAACACCTTGCTAATTTTCTTGGATCTTAAATTCAAAAGGTAAAAACATATTACATAGTATAAGCATCTTGCAATAATCCTCAAAGTAATAATCTTGGGTAGGAGGAAAATCATTAGCAGAGATACTTCACAATAATACTTCATAAACATCTAGAAATCTTAATGACAATCAGATTATAGAAAAGTTTTAGCAGATATATTTTGTAAGAACACCTTGCTAACTTGGGTTTTGGAAGCATCAATTTAGATAAGTTTAAAGAACATCTATTTATATATGTGTTTCAAAATTATTTTTGAAAAAAAAGTATTTTCAGCAAACATTTTAACATTGCTAAATTTTTATATGAAACTTTCTGAAATAACTATAATTAAAAGCTCAACAGGTTTTCTCTTGACAGCACTTATATGATATATCTTGATAAAAAGAGTTCAACAAATTTTGGCAATAATTTCAGCAAATATGTATAAAATTTACAACTGTTATCATTATTCCTAGGATACTTTATGAAAAATTAACTGAATGATTATTTTGTCAGTTCGATAAATTATTGATTTCGACATGATCAATGTAATATTTATTATTTACAAAGATAGTCTAAAGCCTGATATGTATGTACAAAGGTGTAATCAATTTGTAAATTAAAACTCACATGAAACTACAATTCAAATGATCTCTACTTTCACTAAAGTTCTATTTCTAATTGTAACTCATACACAAATATCTTTTAGGCTTTTCTTTCATTAAAGTCTTAAGATATTTTATATCATTCAGGTTTAATAGACATGATTTCTTACAAGTGGTGTAAGTTTTTCAACACACCCATATTTTTGAAATTGGTTGGAAACTTGACTTATTGAAGATCTGCTAACATCTAAGTGTTTAGCAGCTGTTCAAATTTATAACTTTTAAATTTTTTTGATATCGACATTGGTTATCTGATCATTATCGATTAATAATTGTCATTGCAACACCATAAATAGAATCCTTACAAATCAATTACATATGTACATATGTAGCATCTACGTACATATCTGGCTTTAGATCATCTTTGTAAATAATAAACGTTACTGAAATCAAATAACTTATTGAATTAGCAGAATAGCTATTCAATTAGCTTTTCACAAGGTGTCCTAGAAATAATAATGATAGCTGTAATTTTGACACTACATAAAACTAATTTCGGCTGCTAAAATACTTATATATTTAACTTTTTTATTTGCATTAATTTATGTATTTTAAATACGTAAGTATAAAAATTGTTATTAATATATATAGAATACGTACATATATTTAAAAATAAGCTATATATATATTAAATTCATAAATATTGTACATAGCTTGTAAAAACTTAGTCGAATAACCTATGCGTATTCAGAAAAATGTTAAAAAACCAATTGTAAGTATTGTTGTTTGAATCGCTATTTTCAAAGTTTTAAAAAATCTTAATACTTATTAGCCAAGATGTGAATTACCTTGCCAATTGCTGAATTACTTTAGCCTATAAAACCAAAAGTGCACTCTGTGCTAACTTCTGAATTATCTCTCTATTCTCAGAATTATTTTTACTGTAAATACGTATCAGAATCCAATATTACCACCTTAAGCAAATTGTAATATATACTACTAAAAATGCCTTTTCTTATCCTTAGTTATGTTTAGATCATTTGGGTAACAGATCAAGATTTAATTATTTGTTCTAATTGCCTCTACGTCAGATTTTACATATCTGCAATAGATTTTAATAGAACTGCAAAAAGGATTTATAAGACCTATCAATTTTAAAATAAAATTACTAATAGTTTTAAAGTAATGAAATAATAGCATTAAAGTTAAGACTAAAACAGAACAAAAAATGTTTGTTCTGAATGTATACATATTTAAGTGCTCGAGAACATATGTAAGTAAATATTTAATCCCATAAAATATTTTATGATTTGGCCAATCAAATTTTAAGATCAGACTGATCTTGAAATTTAATTGTCATTATGTACGTATATACTATGTAACAAGATTTAAGACTTTGAATTTTAAGTCTAAATTTATTTACTTCTAAGTTTCAAAAATCTGAAGTAGTGCTCTGATCAGGCTGACCCAAATAACCTGAAACCAACTTGGTTATAATAAATTTGTTAGATGAGTTATAACCCATATAGTAAATTTATTATAACTGGGTTGGTTTCAGGTCATTTGGGTTAACCTGATCAGAGCACTAGTCTGAAGTCTTGATTCTTTTATATAACAATATTTGAATACATACAAATAAAAGCCTATGTATTACTTTGTTTATTTATAAATCAGCCTTAATTCTCAGTATTCTTTATTATGCTAGGATTACTGTATTTAAAAGGTTATTTTAAATCACATCCACCTTTCGTATACCTGAATTATGCTGAACTGAATATTTTCACATCACTATTTTATGTGCTTAATGTCTTTTTAATCAGTTGATTTTGTTCTAAAGCACTTATTCTTTCCAATATGTCAGATATAAAAAAAGAAGTTGTTAGCATCTTTGTAAATCATTCCAATGTTGTAAGAGGAAGGATCTTTGAATAGAATATTTTCAAAGAATTAAAATGCATTAGCTTCAAAAGAGTCAATGCTTTAACAGGAGCAGATATGAAATTCATATATACAGGATGAGTTCTCTTATTGATTATTTGCAGAGTCATAGTGTATTTGAAATTATGCTGACATGTTTGTGTAATGAAATCTGTTAGAGAATTGAAAGCTCATCATAACTGACTATTTCAATAGTTGAATGTTCTTTTCTATCAGTTATAGATGTTCCTGTAGTTTAATTAGCCCTCTCTGTGTTAAAGAGGTACTTTCTGTATTAAGAAGTGTTCTGCTGAGAAGTTGGTGAATAGAATACACTCTGACATTGAAGTGTGACTATAGAGAATTCCGGTCATGCATTTTTTCTTTGTTAGTTAATGATAATGATACAAATATTCATTTATTATTTTTTTTTATAGTGGATCTGGTAATAAGAGTAAAAATATTATATGCCGAATCACCAGGATCACTATTATAATTCAATGCAAAAATTATTCACATCAAGGCTCAATAAGTAATTTAATTATTGATTTTATGTTATGTATTGTAAATCTTAAATAAATATGTACTTATATACATATTAATAATCTAAATTTTTATTATTAATGAATTTAAATTTTTTAGACAATATTTTCATTTTCATACATGAGACTGTTGTGTGAAGATATGCTTGCGAAAATAGATGTATTGCCTGTAGCATTGTGGTTGCACCTTTTACAGATGCATTCTCACATGCTGCAAGGCATGCAGCCAGAAGGACTAGGAATTTGATCTTTTTGTTAAATAAAAACAATATTTGTTCTTGCATTAATACAATCATTAATGATCGAAGATGTTGACATTAGTTCTTTATAAATTTTCTTCTAATGAAGGAGGATCATATTCTAAGTTTTTATATGTACATACACCTCTCTTTACATTCTCCTTAATTTTAAATCTACCAAAGTGTAGTACATGGGTCATTTGAGCATTGACTTCTACATGGTGTGACCTGGATAATCAACCAACAAATACTCACTTTTAGATATGTATGTATTTTATTTTTTGAATTTTTACGTATATATATATGATTTGTTATATGTATCTGATTATCAAAAAATATATAAATTTCTATATATGTATATAATCCCTAATAAATTAGATAAACCATGTCTGGCACAAAATATAATTCAAAGTCAAATGTGCAATTTTCCTTGACAACACTCCTATAATATAACAGTTTCAGAATTATACTTTTATTAAATTATACTTGATATACTTGTCTAAGAGATCAAGTATATTCTTTCTATTTAAATATGATTCTTTAATATGATCAATAAAAACTGAATTTGGTCTTTTGTGCTAATTCTCTTGCAAAGGTTGGAAAATTAGGAAAATCATCTATATGTATTATTTATACATATTATTAATGTGGACAACTAAAAAGTAAGTGCAATAATTAAAAAATTATTGCAAAACTGGTTAATCTAATATTATCTATTAAGTCAGCATAATATTTATAAAACAAATGGATTGTACTATCCTTCTGACAAACTACATCATATTTCTTCAAAAGTGTTTGTTAGCAAAGATTCTAAATTATATTTTTCAATCCATAACCAGATATCTTTACAGTAATAAACTATGTAGTTCTTGTATATTGCATTAGTAATTATAAAAATTAGCCTAAGCAGTATGAATATCATAAAATAAATTAAGTAACAAGAAATTTAAATCTGAAAAGTACTAAAAATTTAAATTCTCTTACTTGAAGCAGTAGAATAACAAAGCAATTAAATATTAACTAAATAAATTCATACAATAGTTTAGATCTTTTATCAACTTCAACTTTGTTATTTTTATTACCTTCTACAAAAAGCCACTTGTACTGCTTGATCTTAAATTCAATAATAAATAATATTTAGAACTATATATGTAGTATATATGTAGATAATAAAATATGTAACAGATAAACTCTATATGTATACTTTGAATTTATTCAAAACATAGTGTAGTGAGAGTTCTTTATATTACCTAAGCATGATGAACATTTCTACAGCTAATATTAAAATAGTAATAATAATAATAATAATAGTAATGAGAATAATATTTCAATTATTCTTAAATATTTATACATATATATTACCTTTAAATATTACTTGTTGATTATTATTATAACACCAAAAATTCTCTGGAATTACTTGTTTCAGCACTGCATGAACAAATGTGATAACCTATATTTATTAAAATATAAAAACTATTAAAAAATATAAATATCCAATCATAAGATTATTCATCATGCTTGATATAGATTCGAATTATAGTTGAAATCCTAGATAGCTTGTGTATCCACATTTTTTATATCATGAAATAATTTGGTTTATCATAATCCTTTAAAAATTCTTTTTCCTTTAAAGGTTTCTTGAAATGATGCCTTATTATTCAAGATTTCCAAATCTGGGATGAAAATTTCAAATTCATGCTGTAAGTCTATATACAAATCTTGAGATGTCATTTCTTTAAAATTTTTCTAAAATAGCACTCTTTCAAAAGTTTATTCTTCTTTAAAGGTTTTTTGAGATGACACTTCTTTAAAGACTTCATAAGATGGTATTTTTTTAGAAATTTTTTGATAACATTTGGACTTTTGAAGATTAATATTCAGTTTAGGTAATATATTTGGTTTAGATAATTTACTAATTGCAATATCTAATTGATAATAAATAAATTTAATTATGAAATTCATACGTATAATTTGTTATAGTTAGAAAGTTGTACTTCTTACTGATTACTTGAAGAATTATTTGAAAGGTAAATAAATATTGATGTATTTTTCAATAAATAAGTCATTGCCTTCTCACCAAGCCTACAAAATACTATACTATTCAACCTTATACACTTTATAGATTTATTTTATTGTAATTAGATCAGACTATTTACCTAGAGTAAAGTTTTTTTAATGCTAGTAAGGCATCTAATATAATCTGTGCATTAATTTTTATATTCTGCTATAACACCATATTGATTTGGTACCTAATCACAGTTTGCAATCAAGAATTATTGATAAATTGATATCTAAATGTCTTCTGTATACAATATACATGTTTAAAATTTTTATACTATCATTGAAGCCAAGTGATAAAACATTGGATTACTTCTTTCATTATTAACCACTACCAGTAAAATTGAATTGGGAATTATTAGTTCTGTTAATTTTTTACCAGATGTCTAGAAGTTTATGAAAACAACTGTAAATTATAATAAAGCTTACATAATCTCAACAAAGGAATAAAATTTTAATTATGCTAAAAATTTTTACATACATATCTAGATTTATTTATTTAACAACTTTAAACTGTCAGTGAAGTGATAGGTTGTACTAGTATGATGCTTAAATTTTTATCTAATTTTTGAACTGTTTATTTCTCAAAGTATATATCATAATATATACAACTATTTGGATTAATCGAATTTGATAGAATATTGATATGCTAACAATCCACTTATACGTAACTAGTGTTCTGCAAAAAAGAACTAGTTGAAAACAGCATTTTTAGTTGGCATAAAATAGTATTCTACAAAAGATAACTTAACTGAAAATTGTGTAGGAAAACTTACACCAGAAATAGGCTTCAATTTGTATTTTTTATGTGCCTACCACTAGGAGCAAGCCTTCAAAGTTTTCGAAAAACACTACTTTTATAGTTACATATTAAAAATGCTGGGTCCAACTGGTTCTTTTTTTGCAGAACACTACTTATACCAATATTAAATAAAATCACTTCAGTTCTAATCTAAATCAGGTCAACAACCTTGATAGCTTACTACGTATATATTAAAAATAGCATAGAAAATGTTACTACATAGAATGGCTTTTGATAATATATATAAAATTTTAATTTATCAAAATCCACTAAGAATAAAAATACTATACGTATTTGCTTTTGTTTCAGTTTTTAATATGACTGCATTATGAAGCTATGTATGCATCAGTCATATATAACTAATCATTACATACATATTTTTTAAACAATGAAATAAATGACTGACTTGCTTATGGATTCTTAATTTTTTAAAACTCTGATATACTGTATAAAAATAAATGCTGTGCATATTAAAATAATTGCCTGCCAAGCTGATATAAAACCTTTGTTAGTTATTTCATTTATACTATTATCATGATCACATCTAATTGTCATCATCTTTTAATACAGTAATAACAACCTATAATATATAATTTATAGAATTCAATAATTCGAGTTATTCTGATATATAGTCTAATCATAATAAGCTATCGAATAATTATAATAATTATCAAATTAATTTTTTTCTGTCATAATAAATAAATTTAAATCAATTTTAAAATTAAGTGTTTATTACATATTATATATTTCGGATAAAATGAAATTTCCTTCCATCCAATGAATTATCAATAATAATCCTAATCCTAATATGTAATCTGTAATAATCCTCTTAATAATCCTCTTAATAATCATCCTAATAATCATCCTAATAATCCTCTTAATAATCCTCCTAGTAATAAGTAATAATAATATCCTGATTTGTTGGGAATTAGCAGAAACGAAGTTTCCATTTATTCACATATAGTCAGAGTATTACATATTAATTAATCCTCTCATGATCTTGATATAGTGATCAGGGAATTATCTTAATAATCCAAATAGTTATAAGATAGTTATTGGATAATCCTAATCTTCTATGTGAATATATATCTTATTTTTATCAACTAAGAAAATATGTGTTATTAAACATCATATAAGTTATGCAATGCCACTTAGTTTTTTTTCACTTGGGCAATGCATAAGCATAATGATACATAAATATTTAATTTTTAGCCATCTGTTTATTTACAACATAGCTGTAACATGCAATTTGTATATGTATATATATATCACTTACAAACATTAAATATTAAATAGCAAAAAAAGATCTAATTAGTACATACATAAAATAATTTCAAGCTCGAAAGGATTTTAAAGTTTGCATTAAAATATTTCGATACTATAATATTGCAGCATTATAGCATTGCAGCAATACAGCATTGCAGCATTATAGCATTGCGGCATTGCAGCATTATAGCACAAAAGAATTACAAAAAATACAGTACATACTATTGCCGTATTAATTTATAAAAGCAATTCTACTAACAACTATATTTTAGAATAGGCTGTTCATAATAAACCAAAACCAGTTTTAAATTTAGAAATAATGCAACCATCTATTAAAAAACAGAAAAATGAAAATAAATCAAACAAGAAGTTATCACATCAGGCTTGTGCTCACAAAAACAAAAAACTTAGATGTGAACAAAAGCATAATGAGATACTCTGTAAGCCAGAAGCTAATATTGAGTTCTTTTCAGATTTGACTCTAAATAGGAAAGCAATCTCAATAAATATCAATAATATGATTTTTAATTTGACCTTGGTACATATAATCATTAATTATAATCTAGTTTTTTTATTCTAAATTATTTAT
>CAJVQA010005146.1:0-16555 GCA_910591915.1 Cetraspora pellucida | reverse complement strand
TTCTATTTGGAATTCTAGTTTTCAAATAGGGTTTGTCTTCTTCTTGCTTTTTATAAAAGCTTCTTTTAACTTTTTTTCGCTTATTAGTAACTAAAGTAAATTCTAGTTCTTTTTCCTTAAGGTCAAGAGGAGAGATAGTTTGATGTATAGTCAATTGACTTTTAGCTTGTTGTTGCTGATTAGAAGTAACTAAGTTCTCTTTATCCATATCTGATGAAACTTTTTGTTGATTTGGAAGTTTGTTGTTATCCATTTCTGAATCAGATTGGTTGCTAGCCCAAGCAAGAGATTCTTCATTGAATTGTGAAATAGTAATTGCAATAAGTTCACATTCTTGAGTAGCTGAATTCTCTTTGCAGAGAGTTGCTTCATTTGGTAGTTTGTTTTGCATGTTAGAAGATTTCAGAACATTGTATAGAGGTTCTAATACTCTTTTGATTTTATTTTCTTGGTATTTCTTGTATTGTTGTCTAAGTTTGACTGCCTCTTTAAATTGCTCACAGTTTTTTTTTAGATGCCCTTTCTTGTCACAAAAGAAGCAGACCTTAGGAGCTGATTTCCATTCAGTTGTGACTTTGTTGTCCTATAAAAAGGTATAGCATAGGATTCTTGTTTCAAGTTCTAGATTATCAGTTGTCTCAAAGATTATAACCCATTGGTCAGTTGCATAAGGAGTTTCTTCAATAAGAAGTAGTTTAATAGCTGTAATTTTTCTGAAGTTTTCAAAGGTTTCTAAAATTGCTTTAGAAACTTATTCTTTGTTTTTAAGTAGTACATTTCTGATCTTGACAGACAGAAATGATTTTCTATTATCTGTAAGAATGAAACCATAATAGATTTGATTAAAAATTACTATGCCTTTGCTGGCATAGTGTTTGAGCCATTCATTATTAGCAAAAGCTAGTTCTAAATGAGTTCTGTCATCTTTGGAAAAATGTTGTTTTGCAGCGATTATATCTTGTCCTACATGTTCATATAAAGAAATTATAATTTTATTAAAGAAGTAGTTTAAGCTTCTGATATCAAACACCAATATATTATTATTTTTTGACTTAATAGAATTTCTAAGAAATGAGGCAGAGTATGTAGACTGCCCCCTTTTTAATTTTGTAAAAAGGCTGAACCATTGCTTTTTGCCCCCTTGGAGTGTGTCTGTGTTAGCATGTGTTTTGATATATAGATTGGCACATGCTTTACTGTGTACATCAGGTTGTGCTTCAGTACATGTTTTTGCATCAGCCACGTAACTTTCTTGTTTATCATTATATAATGCTTCTTGTATATATGTCTTTGTTGTTGTCAGTTTATTACTCATAGCATTTTCTTTTCCAGTAGTTTTAGCTTTTGGGCTTTCATTGTTGTTTTTCTTTGCAGTGTTGCTTTCTTGTCCTGTTGCCAAGATAGCACTTCTATTTAGTTCTTGCTCTACTTGTTCATCCCAGTTTGCACTATTGTTCAAAAGAAAACTTGTTTTGTATTTCATGTTTTGCTTATTTAGAAGGAAGTTTGTTTCAAATAAAACTCTTTTGTGTTTTCAAAGGTTAAGTAGTATAAGTCTACATTTTTTAGAAACAAGTGCCTTTGCCCTAGTTCTAATAAAAAATAAAGAGTCTTTGTTTTCTTTATTAATTGTTATTTTGTTGATGATAAAAATCCTGTTCAAATCAATGATGAACAGGAAAGAGTTTTTTTTACTAATAAAATTTGTTTATTAAGTTGTTTTGAAATTATAAATAAACTTAATCAGAATTAAAAATTATATAATAAATAGTTTTACTAAACTAAAACAATGCATTTCTAATTCAAACTACTAAAAAAATCTTAATCAAAAAAAAAGACCTAAGTGGTTTAAAATAATAATAATAAAACTAGTTAAAAATTATATAATAAGAATATAAATAAAATTTACTATTCAAACTTTAAATAAAAATATTTTAGAACATAACTAAAGAAATTAATAAAAGATAAAAAAAAAGTCTAGATTTTACTAAAATTATTAAAGAAAAAATAAAGATCTAGTAATTAAAAAAAATTCTAACAAACATGTTACAAAAAATTTTTACAAAATATTAAATAACAAGACAATAAAATAATATATAAAAAATAATATTAAAGAGATCAAAAAATATAAAATAAATTAAAATAAGAAATAAAAAGATATAAAAAATAAAGTAATAAGACAGATGTAATAAAATACTAAATAATTTGTAAAAAAAGAAGAAAATTAAATATTAGAAATAAATTAAAAAATAATTAAGATAATAAAAAATTATACAAATATTAGATTAATTATAAAAGAAAGTTAAATAAAAAAAATAAAATACTACAGTCTAGAAAAGAAAATAATTAGAAAGCAAAATATATAATATATATCAAAAAAGAATTTATTAATAAATTATAAAAAAACAAAACAGAAACTTATAATAATTTAATTTTTTAAATTTTTTTTTAATATTAAGATGACTTTTTTGATTTTTATTAATTTTTATTAACACTTTTAAGTAATGATATTTATATAAATCTATCACAAAAAAAGTACAACTGATTACATATATAAATTTTCTATATTACCTATTTAAAAAGTCTGCTTAAAGGTTTCTTACCAATTGGCATATCTAACACTTCTATTTGGATTTTTTATTTTAAACCTTCTGATCCTACATCTCTAACATTAACTTTACTAAGTTACAGAAATATTCTTTTATGCCTAAATTCTTGTCTTAACCTTAGAACTAATTTATTCTTAAAAAAAACCTTTTAGAATCTTCTGTATTCCATCTTATAGCTGACCTAATAATGCTATAACCAAAACCAACACTTACAATTAGAACTAATCATTAAATTGCTATACTCTTGTAAAGTTCACTCCAATACTTATTTTTTTGACATCTTTCTCACTTACTGATTTGTTTGCATCACAAAAAAAAATACTAGAATAATTGTTTGAAGCATTAACCTGTACCTTCTGTTCACATTGTAGTTTTCATTTTCTTAAAAACTAATTTTAAGGAACAAAGTTCCTCGCTACAATCCGAATAATAGTAAAAATACCGTAGATATTGACTTTGTTATAAACTAAAAGTCAGACTACAAACCAAAAATGGTACAAATGGGCTGGTTTCATTTATACATGAGTGGTTAAATTATTTTTGAAAACAAGTAATTTTGCCAAAATTTTCATTCTTGCCATATTTTTATATGAACCCTCACAAATAATTGCACTATTTAATGTATTTTGATATAAGGGACACCCATGTATAGTTCCATTGCATGGGTCAAAAACGGCTAGGACGGAACAGGCTGATTAATCGTTCTGGATCATTATAGTGCAGCATTAGAACGGTCTTTTATAACCAAGTCTGCTACGTATAAGACGAGACACAATATTTGTTTGCATGAAATAAATATATACAAACGAATGGAAAATAACCTTGCGTACTTATGCATATCAATGCATCCTATTCAAATTTCCTAATATAGAAACTTGGAAGGCCGACTATTAAAATTTAGACAACTTAACTAACGTTAAACAAGGGGCATATTTAATAAGTTCAGTAGCTATCTTATCACAAGTTTTGTTAAGAGTCTAGACTTTGGTAGTTTTTAATGAATTGACATCACTAAGTTTTTAATAGTTGGCGGACTTCATTGTAAATAGTTGTAAATAATAATTGTATTGTTTGTGTTTTAATATATAAATTGTAACAAAGAAATCGCCTATACTTGTACAGGTTAAATTAAATTTATACATTTGGCAACGGAGAATTGAAAAATTACCTTTTTTGCTCTTTGATTTATCGTTGTATATAAAAGGAGCTAATTTTGGGCCGTAAGTAAATTTTCTTTTTGTTTTTCTTTCCCTCCTAAAATGAGCGATGTTGGCATAGAAGGAAAAAGTATTCGAACACATAGTAGAGCTACTCTACCTTGTCCGGATTGTGATCGTCCGAGGATATCATATGGATGGTGTACGAAATGTGAATCAAGATGCATGGAAAAAAAATTTCCTTTCTGGACAAGTGGAAATAGTGGATTAGATAAATTAATTCAACATAGTCAGATTTCAGCAGTACAAACTTGTGATTATTTGGAATTTATAAACTTTGAAGACATAGAAATTAATAAATTAATTGGTAGAGGAGGCTTTAGTGAAGTATATAAAGGTGTTTGGATAGATGGACCGAGATGGAATTGGGATGAACTTGGGGACATTTGGTGTCGTAGCGGGCCAATAGAAGTTGCTCTAAAAGAACTCAATAATTCTCAAATATTATCATATGAATTTCTTGAACAGGTATTTTATGAATAAATTAGAATTTTAGTCCAAATTGGTCCTAATTAAATTGTGAATTTTTGCGAAGATTTTTTTTTAGGAGTCATTAATAAAAATTGTATAAAATAAAATTCTTAACATATTTGCTTAGTAAATAAGAATGTTAAAGCTTCAAAATTCAGCCATATTTAAATATAAAATTTTAGGACTGGTCTTAAGTCTAGGTCTTAAATTTTATATTTAGAAGATTTCCGAATTTTGAAGCTTACCATTTTTTATTTACTAAATAAATATGTTAATAATTTATTTTGTACAACTTTTATTATTAATAGCTCAAAAAAAAAAAAAATCATCGTAAAATTAACAATATAATTAGGGCTAGTTGAGACCAGTTTGGACCAAAAACATCCTTAGAATTTGATCTATATTTTATTTAAATAAATATGTATTTTTTATTTATTTTATTTACAATTGATCTTTCAGCTCAAAAAATATTATCAATGCTTGCAAAATGGGACAATGGCAGACTGTTTTGGAATTACAAGAAATATTGAAACTGGATGCTATATGTTCGTTATGCGATACTACGAAAATGGTAACCTTTACGAATTTCTTGATAGAAATAAAGGAATCATCAGTTGGAGAGATATGGTAGATATGTTATGGGGAGTTGCGAGTGGACTGGAAAAAATCCACTCAGAAAACCTATTTCATTCGAATCTTCATGGAGGAAATCTTTTGATCGAAGATGAAACTATTTCAACGGATGCAAAAATTGCCGACATTGGACTTCATGGAAAAGCGGATAAGCCAATTCACCCTGGACATGTTATTGGTGTTTTACCTTTCATTGACCCACAAGTATTACTTGGAAATCAACAACCAAATAAAGCATCTGATATTTATAGTTTTGGAATAATAATGTGGGTTTTGGCAACTGGGCTTAAACCTCATCACAATAGAGCCCATAATTTACAACTTGCCTATGAAATTTGTTACAAGAACTTACGTCCAGAGATAAGTGAAGACCTTAGATCCGAAATGCCAGCAGAGTATTATGACTTGATGACACAATGCTGGGATTCATTACCAGAAAATCGACCGACAGCAAGTAAATTAAACGAGAAATTAGGTAATTGGATTTCTGATATTTGTGATAACCCGAATCCCTCAGAAATTTCAAATAGTTTCGGCGATGCAGAAGAGAAAAGATGGGAGCTCATCGGTAAACAAAACGAAGAAAAAGATTTTCCATCTAACTTTGTTCACGAGGAGGCTATTTACATTAGTCGTATCTTTGATTTTGCTGAATTAAAACAATTGAATAATCAACAGATTTAAAATTCAAACCGCAGATATGCAGTTTAACTATTATTATATGATTATGCTGGAAGATTGGCGTTAATCGGCCTCCAAAAAATTACCGATGATATTTATCTGATTAAAGCGTTTATTTACCTTTTTTTTTTAACTAGTGTACTTAGAGACAAATACCAACTCTGGGATTTTTTTTAAAAAAAAAACAAAATTAAATTTGGCATTAGGATCGTGGTTATATGACATAAAATCCAATGTTACCGAGAAAATTGGCATATTTCATGATACTTTTCCTTTATAAGCTATTAGTCAAACTTCACTTCTTAGTAAGTTATTTATAGGAGATGAGCTGATAGTTGCTTCTGTAGATTTTGTAATTTGAAAGTTATTATGAGGGGACCGATTAATATCTTTTATTCCATATTTATATCAATATTTCATTTATTCAAGTATCTAGATTAAGAGAATAGATATTATGTGATATCCTTATGTTCGGTAGATATATTAAATTATTCGTACCGATCGAAAAAAAATTTTATGTAAGATCTGTTACAGTCCTTAAATGTTATGTGTTAGATCCGATAGGTCCGCCATGATCGGCTGCTTAATAGCGAATTACGTATAAGGCCCTAAGACCGATTGTTGATATAATCTTTTTTTCTTGGATACCAGATGCAAATGGTGATTGGTTTTGTCTTTTATAACCATATAAAATACCTCCCTTGATAGTAAACCCCATTTGTTATACCGGTTCTAAACCAGGGTTAAGAATTAGCGGAATGTAAGAGATCCGGGGTTTCTTGATTGGTAATTTATATTTAACAAGAAAAATCTATCTATTACTATATCCCCCTCCCCCCAGGCAGGGTTGGCAATGGAGCCAATAGAGCCAATGGAGCTCAAAAAACTAGTATCCATTGGCTCTATTCAGCTCCATTCAGCTCCATTCGCTGCTCCATTGGGGCTCCATTGAGTTCCATTGGGCTTCATTGGGCTCCATTGGGCTTCATTGGGCTCCATTGAACTCCATTGGGCTCTATTGAGCTCCATTTCCAACCTTGCCCCGGGTATAATTCAATTTTTTAACCGGTGGAATGTAACATACACGGAGCCATTTACGGTAATTGGATTAAATTGGATTGTTCAACTCTATTCATTTTCGTATAATCGCGAAATAAAGCTCTAAGCGTTATTTCGGAAATTGCATCCTTCATAACGATAATGGGAAATTTCGGAGATTCTATATAGTCTATCAATCATATATTCAATTACTGTTTTGAGATCTGTAAAATTCTCTTAGAATCGCCCAATTTCTCGTGATCTTACATGATATCAGGATCTGCAGGGATCACACTTTTTTGCAAGAGTATACCTACCAGTTCATGCGAACACCTACCATTTCGGAGAAATTCCGAAGGGTTTAGAGGAAATTATATATAAAATAAATCGCATCCTCTATCAAAAATCGCATCTTTTATTTAAAAACTTCGTATAATTTACCCAATCGCATCGCATAATCTTGGACACCCAAGTCCGCCGCAACAAAATTGTCACGGCAGATTCTCGATTTTGATTGGCTAAGAACAACGATCAAAAAATTTGGTCAAAATTTTACTAATTAAATCATAGCTGCCTATTAAGTGTAAATTGTTCCTGGGCTAATTTTTAAAATTTTCTATTTAGGGGTCATCTAAAGCGGAGATAAATCACGTGACTAGGTGCCAATCAAATTTAGAGTTCCTATCCGTTTATCCATTTATCTATTGGAGATCTGAATTTATTCGGATATCCGTTTTACTATTGATCGTGATTATCCGAATATTTGACGGATTATCCGGATATCTATAATTCCAGTGGAGAACGTCTCAAATATGGGGGACGTCTAAAGCGGAAATAACTTATATAATTAATATTTTTGAATTAACTTTAGGGTTAGTGTCGTCTTAGATTAGGATATATATATGCAAAATTGCCTTTCCGGCATTTTTACTGAGGTAGGTTTAGACTGTGTTTTTTGTATTTTTTAGGTTTTTCGTTTTTCTTGTATTGTTTCGCCGGCGATCATCAAAATTCTATAATTTTATTGGCCCGCGGTTACGCGATTTATCTCCGCTTTAGACGACCTCCAAATATGAAAAATGGCTAAAGTGGGGCAGAATCACGTGCGAATTTTTATTGATCGGATGAAATGAAAATTATGATTGGTCAGATATTGTTAATTTGTTAACCAAATAGTAGGTTTTTTAATTTTGTTATTTTGATCAAAACCTTAACATTAGAACAATTTCTAACTAGTTGTATTACTATTTGGTTTCATTTTTAGTCTTGTTTTATTTGAATTTTATTTTAGTTTTAAATTTTAACTTTTTTTTTGATATTAAGGTGATCTCTTTGGTTTTTTGACTTTTATTAATGATTTTTTTGGTAATATAATTCTATAAACCACTACAGGAGAGCATATATATATTTTTTTTATATATAATATCATAGTAGAAACTTTAAAATACAATAAGAAATTTAATTATAGAAAAAATTCCTAAAATAAAGATTTCTAAATTACATTTGTGTTATTAAAAAAATAGACATCCAATGTAACATTACATTTCCTATTTTCTAATAAGTATTATAAATAATTGTTTCAAATTATTTTCTAGTTAGGATAGGTTGGAGGAAATCTTAGATGAAAGTCAAAATATTATATAAAGCATGTGGTTAAAGTAAAACTTTATAAGAGTCATTTGTTAATTACTAGTATAATATTAAGAGTTTGTGTAGTTCTTGGAAGGTCATTAGTAGAGATAGATATTGTTAGAAAGTAAATTTTTATATGTTTAGTTTTAGTAGTTATATTTTGAGCAAATTTCCATTAATGTTGAAATATGTTGCATATAAATCATAGATCTTGATAATACCAGATGAGAAGATTATTAGCTAGTTTAATCAAAAAGATATTTGTTTGTTTGTTTAAAAGAATTTTGATATTATTGTAGATAGTTATAGAGAAAATATCAAATATGGCATATAAGATAGATTGGTAATTAGAATTAGTGTAATTGGCTATGAAGTTTAAGATAATATTAAAAAATAAAGAATGTTAAATTGTTAGATATTTGAAGTAAGGTAAGTGTTAATTGGATTGTATTAAGAATTGCTTGGTTTATATTAATATTATTGTCTGCACAGAGGAAAAGATAAAGTGTGTCTTCGAGATTTATATATTGGAAACATGTTATTGTTATATAAAGATAAGGATAGCATATATTAAGATTTTCTATAGTAGTCAGATTATTTGTAAGAATTTTAATATAAAAGGAGTAGTTTTGAGTGTCATATTCCATAGATTTGATTATTTGAAAGTTGAGAGTCCAGTTAGGTTCTAAGCTATTTTGGAAGTGTTTAAGTGTAGATTAAGAAAAAAGTTCTTGAATTATAATTATATTTTTGATCAAGTTATAAATTTTGAGTAGTATAAGATAATTATTCTATAGAAAATAAGTTGGAGTATTTGGCAGTAGTAGTTTCAGAATGGGTTTAGAAGTTCCTCATTTGGCTAAGGAGTCTGCTTAGTTATAAAATAAATTTATATGTAATTTAATATTTAAAAATTGTACATTAAGGTTTTTAAGAGTTTTGAGATAATTGATAAAAGAAATAATATCCTAATTTTTAATATATAATAGTTTTAAGAGAGAAATATGTTGCAAGTTTTTAATTGTTGTTTGGTTGTTGAGATGAATTGTAATAGTAATATTTGATGATATAACTAAAAGAAATGATAGAACTGTTTTAAGTTCAATATAATTAGTATCAACATATAATTTTGTACTTGCATTAAAGTTTATATTAGTATTTGTTTTGCAAATCCAACCTATACTTGATTTAATATTTGGTATTTGACAGTCTTTAATAGAACTATCAGTATAGAAGATTAAATTATCTAAGTTAGAGTTTCTGATTGAAGAATAAAGTTTAATTAATTGATTTTTATATGAAGTTAATTTAACAGTTTGTTGAATGAGTTATATTTCAGAAGAAGTTAAGTTTATTGAGGGATAAGAAAGAAGTAAGGGTTAGAAAGAAGTGTAATTGTTAATATAGATAAATGAGAGAATTTTATTAAAGTCAATTTGTAGTAAGTTTTTAGTAAATTTAAGTTAAATATAAGGAATACTAATAGATTAAAAATTTGAGATTATTGGAAACAAAATAGAAATAATCATAATAAATCTAAATAAATAATAATAGAGTTGGTAAAAAATGGTTTGTCAGAAATAAATTTGTTGTGAAAGAAAGATTTGTTAATTGATATTATAAAAGATTTTGTAAGAAAAGAGATGGGTTAAGAAAAAAAAATGTCTATTGAGTTAATGAAGAAGTTTTTAAGAGGAAGATTTAAATAAGACAAAGTTATAGTAATATTGTAATTTTAATTAGAAAAGAAGATTTGTATGAACCATGTTGGTTGATGATCTTGTGTAGATTTGTTTGTTCGTAAATATATATTATTCTATATAAAAAAGCATAGATTGTCTGCTGTTGTAATTTGTTTAAGAAATAGAATTCTGTTGTATCTTAGACTTTGAATAGTTAAGTTAGGTAATTTTGAAAGAAATACATTATATATTGTTTTGTAGTTTGTAAAGATTTCTGATAATGGTAAAAAGTTAGACAATAAAATATTGTGTTTTGAAAATTGGCAAATATGAAAAATTAGTGTGAAGTTTTGTGTTTTGTAATAGTAAGTATTAAGTATATCTATTGTAAACTTCAGCTGCAAAATTTTGAGAAGCTAGGCCTTAGTTCACAAAGTGCCAATAGTATTAAATAAAGGTATAAAATTAAAAATTCATTTAATATTAGAGACACTTAATTTTTGTAAAATATTGTTAAGAGTTGGTAGGTTAAAAAATAGTAGATTAGTAAGAGTGATATTATTAGTATTTCTTGCTAGTACTAGCATTTTTTTGAATTAGATAATAAATATTTAAGAGAGTTTAGTTTAAGTAGTTTGGTGAATTGGAGTTAATTGTAGTAAGTATTTCAGAGAGAGTTAAAGAATAAGATTGAAAAGAGCTGAAATTTGTAATGATATAATTTTTTTGTATTGAATAAGATTAAAAAAGTTTTCAATTTTGTTGAAAATAGTATCAAGAGTTGGTTTTGTGAAGCCATTTTCATCATAAAATATGACTAAATATTAGATAATGTCTTGAAATCTTCTAGAAGAAATGGTTTGGTTATTAACAGTGAGAATAGTTAAAGAAGAGGTAAATGATTTGAGTTTAATATATAGAAGATCTAATTTGGAAGGGTTTATTTCAATATTGTTAAGTTTATAAAAAGTAGATATGTCATTAAGTATATTTTGTATTGTAGATGAGTTTTCACAATGCCAAGTGATATTATTTATATAGGCTAATAAAAGAATAGTAATTGTTTAAGCAGGAATATTAAAAATAATATCAAGAGGTGATTGTGCAGATATTTTAAGAAATTGATTTTTATATTTTTGATTAATAAAAAAAAGAATAGAATCATAATAGATTTTTCAGAGTAAGGATAAATAGGTTTCTTCTTGCTCTATTTCAGATTTAACTTGAACTGGTTGTGTTAGACTATGATTAGTAATGATTCTGGCAAGTTGAAAGGTATATAATTCTGTAATAAGGTTTATACCAGAAGTTGAAATGCCAATTTGTTTGCAGGCACTTGTAGTCTTGTAATATTAATTTTATTAAAGGCTTTAAACATATCTTGAAATAATATCCAAGCTTCTTTGTTATTAGCTTTGTAGTGTTTAATTGCATTATATAGAATTTAAATTAGAGTATAGGTAGAGAAATTTTTAGAGGCTGCAAAGTTAAGATTAGAAAAGAGGTTATTGAAAGTAATATTCTTATCTAGTCTGAATATGAAGATTTTTGTAAAAGTTTTCTTAAAGGATTTGATAATAGATATAGGTTATACTTGAGTAAGAGTATAGTTCCAGTTTGATTTTTTTGGAATAAGAAAAATATTGGAAGATTTCTATTCTGTAGGAACTTTTTAAAGTTGAAAACATTTGTTTAAAAAGTGTCTAAAAAGGTTTTGTGCTTTGGAGCTTGTATATTTAATATGTTCATAGCAGATTTTAGAAGGGCTAACAGCTTTTTGATTTGGAAGATTAGAGATAATCTTTTGTCATTCTTGTTGTGTGATTTTTTAAATAAGATTTTGGTAATAACTTTTGAGTTTAAAATGTGGTTTGTACAGATCTGAATATTTACTAGTTGGTGAAATAGTTTTCAGAAGTTTGAATTTGAAATAAGTAGTAAAATGTGTATAAATTGCATTGAGTATTTCATTATGATCAGTTAAGAGTAAGTTATTTGTTAATAGTTTGTTAATATGTATATTATTATGTTTTTCAAGAATCTTTTTGTAGAAAAGTTTAGAAGTTTCAAAGAAAAGTTTGTTTTGATCCTCAATTTTTTGTTTAATTTCATTATAAGTAATTTGATTTTGATGATGATTAAGAGCAGTTTTAGTAAGATAAAGCTTATTTTGGAGATAAGAAAGAGTAGATAATAGGTTTTGAATTGTATTATCAGGATATTTAGACAAGTAGCTTTGAAATAGTATGTTAAAATTAGGTGAATTGGTATAATTTTTGAGAAAAAAAATTTCTTTATAGCAATAATAGAGTTGAAGATGTTTAAAAGGATTAGTTTTTTTAATGCCTTTGATAGTATTTATTTTTTTAAAAAGAATATGTTTAAAAGCAGCTTTAATTAGGCCTTAGTGAATTTGGTTTCAGATCTTGTTGAGTTGGTTTTGGTTAGAGATTATAGAAAGTTTAACAAGCAGTCATTGGAGATTTTGTATTGTTTAAGTAGCATAATTTTTAAGAGAAGTATTAGGACAGTTTTTCCAAAAGAAGGTTTTTCTTTTTTGTTGTTTATGAGGTTTTGGTTTGTTAATTATAATGGAAATTTCTAATATAATAAGATTATGATCAGATTCTAATAAGTGGTTTTGAAGTATATTAGTGTATTCAATATTTGTAATTGATAGATTGGTTCAGATTTGATTAATTCTATTTTGTATATTGGATCATTGAAAGATTTAATTAGTGTTATTAGAAAAGAATAGTTGATAGATGTTTTTAAATTAAAAACTAGAAAGGAATTTGATAAGTTGGTATTTTGGAATGGATGATTTTTTTGGTGAAAATCTGTTTATGCAAGGATTGAAAACTTTATTAAAGTCACCCATAATTATAATTTTATAAAAGAAATTTTGAGTTAGAGATATTGCATGTTCAAAGATTTCATTATGCAATCTTTTTTATTCTTGAGTTGGAATATAGATTTGAAAAATTCTAATAGGAGTGTTTTTGAAATATAGGTTAAGGCCAACAATATGACCTTTGTAGTTGTAAAAGCATGCAATATATTTGGATATGTTTTTGTGAATAAGGATTTCTACTCTGGCTTGGTATGATTCTTGAAAAGAACTTCAAAAGCTGGAGTAGTTGAGGTTTTGTGTTTTAAAATATTTAGTTTTTTGAGTAGAGAGGTGTGTTTCTGAGAAGCCTAAAATGTTAAAAGTTTGAACATTAAGCATTTCAGTAAGTGCCAGTTTTTTGTTTGATTGTAATAAACTGTTAATGCTTAAAGAACCTATTTTAATAGTAAGAGAGATATATTCAATTGTAGGATTAAGTATATTAAAGTTGTTGTTTGTTTTTTTTTTTTTTTTTTTTTGCTTATGCTAAGGCCTTTTAGTTATGATGGCTACTGCCTTTATTGTGAATTCAATTATGATTACATAACTTGTACAAGGTTACCCCTATACTACACTAGCAGATAGCAGTACAAGCTCCTATACACCTAATTAGATGCCTTCTAACCTAACTTTGACCTTCCTGTCTATATGTCTGTCAGGCTGTTATATATTTCAGAGTATGTCACCTGACTATAGGGCTCTAGGGGGCCCTCTTGCTAACTAACTACCCATATTTAATCTTTGCTAATAGGGCTCACCCTTGCAGAGTTCACTCAGACTTCAGCACTAACTTCACAGCATATCCCTAGTACTTTTAGTATACTCCTGTTTCTGATCCCAGACTCCCAATTCAGATAGTTTAGTAGGACTGTGACCTGTTTTTGGTACTCCAGGATCTGCCCCCTCAAGGTCCTTTTCCTTCAGTTCAAGACTTCTGGCAGCCTGGTTGGTGGTACCCCTTACCCGAAGTTTTTGCTTGCCCGATTCCTTCCATATTGGTATTCATTTTCTAGGTCTAGCCTTTACAGTAGTACTGTCAAAGATCTATGTTACCTCTTTACTTGGGTCTTCCCAAATGGGCTTCGGTTATTCCAGTTCACAGATTTACATGGCCACAGATGCCCTATGACCTGCCAGTTATCTGATGTGACCATGTTACAGGTACTGATCCCAACTGATCGATAGATAGCTGTTGCTGTATTACCAGTTTCAAGAACTTATCTTGTGTTTGCACTGCCCAATGCCAGTTTGCATTTCTCTGTGTAACTCTAGCATTGCACAGATGCCCATATACACTGATGTAACATAGATGGTTTTCCAAATTTTCATTATCAGTGGGTTTTGAACTTCCAACCTACCACTTGAAGGTTGACAACTTATCTACTTCACTAAGTCACCACACCCTCAAATATCATACTTTTAAAAAACAACTTCACAAAAACAACATATTCTATTTAAAACAATTATGTACTGCAGATAACAGCACACTACTTCAATGGCACCACCTTTCATTAGAACTTTATTATCTAATAAAAGGAAGCAACCTTCTTGATTTACCTATCTGGAAGACATAATTCTATCTAATAGAACACATCACTTAATTTTTCCTTATTTTCAACCTTTTCAAAGTTAATGCTTTTGCATATAACACTTTATTAATTAAGAAAAAAACTCAAATCTTGGCTACTTACCTACAATAATAATAATAATGAAATTATTATTAGCAAAATTTACAAATATCTTCTAAACACAAATCAGTTTTTAATATCATATTGAAATACTAATATTGATTTAGAACACAATTACTACTATCTTTTTTTAGAATTAAACTGTACACTATGCACTGAATGCCATCTTAACTCAAACAAAATTAACCAAATATGTACAATTAACATTTTAGCAACTATTTGTACTAGCTTTTTAGAAAAAAAAATCTCTAAATTCAAATTCAATGCTAATTATCTGGATCTTATTTATTTAACAGTAATTAAACATCTTTATGAATTTCTCATAATCATCCTACTATCAATATATCAAATTCAACTATTACAGAAATCTTTAAATCTAATAACTGTTTAAACAAACTTGAAGAAATTTTCAAAACAATTTATCTTATAAGAAATTTATTTTTTATACAAATAGATTAGTAACTGATATTGGAACTAAACAAAGCTCAATAGGCATTAGATGGATTTAAGTTAACAATAACAATCAAGTGCTTTATAAATTTTCAGCTAAAATTTATCACTAGCTATTAGCTTATAAGACAAAGCTTTTTTCTATCTTATTAGCAATCTCAACTGTACCTTGCAATATAACATTTTAAATCTATACTAACTCACAATCAGTTATCTCAAAGTTTTACAAACTCTCTACTCAACTTTTTTTTTTTTTTAACTATCTCAGATGATATTATCATGAGGCACATGTGGCACTTTTTTTATTAATTATAACTGCTAAATTATTATTTACATATTAATAGATTTACTAAGCTAGATATTTGTAAATTTTTCTATAGATAGGTTTGACAAAGTTTTTGTCATATAGTCTTTACTCAACTTAACAATTCTAACAAACTTTTTAAATTTAATACATGGCCTTTATGGCATACTTTTCTTAATATTATTAAATTCTTTAAGTTAAACATTAAGTTTCACAAAGTTCAGACTTATACAGACAATACTTTTAACAATATAACTAATTCTTTAACAAAACAACACAATTTTTTTTTGCCTTTAATCTTTTAATATACAAATATTTACAATTCTTTTTATATTTTACAATAGAAACAAAATTCTGTTAAGCTTCCTACCAGACATTTTATCAAAAATATCTGCAAAGCTTATATATTAGCAATGTGGTCATTACAAAAAAAAAAATAATAAATAGGCTTATATTAATTATTACATAAACTGGAAATCTACATAGTCATATCTTAATTATAACCAAAAACCTTTATTAAATTTTATTAGCTTTAAGGTTAATTAATTAAAAATCTTTAAAGTTAAAGCTCTATTCAATAAACTATCAACATACTTTTCTCTTCACAACATTTATTTAGCTATTTTTATAAATTTCAACTGCTTTTAATATAATCTTTCTGACTTCTACTTAAATTGGCTAACATGGTCTAACTCTTTTCTTATTACAAACATTATTAACTCATTAGTTCAACACATTTTATCTAAAGCAGATCTTAATTTATCTACTAGTTAGCTATGTAAACTTATTCACAAAATTCAAAACCATCTCTCATTTGACCAAATACTATTTCAAGCAAATTCTTTCTATCTTCTTAATAAACTATCTACTCAATACCTTTATCATAAAATCTATCTTCTAATTTTTCATAATGCCAATTGCTTTTACTGCAATTCAATTATATTATCATTACATTGGTTTACTTGTGCCAATGCTTCTTTGCTTAATAGCATTATTTCTAATGCAATAACTAACTACATAAATTCAGCCAATTTAGACTTTTCTAATAACAGAACTAAAAAACTTATTCAAAAAATTAAAGACTATTCAGCTTTTCAAGAAACACTTCTTTTTCCATTCCCACACTATCTAAAAATTACTCTTAAAGGTCTTATTCCTTTATCTCTAATTAAAGGTAAGAGGTAGTAGTTTAAAATTATATATAAACCTAATGGTAATTTTTTTTTATATTTAATTTTATAAAAAATTATATTAAGT
>CAJVQA010005145.1:0-16555 GCA_910591915.1 Cetraspora pellucida | reverse complement strand
GTGTTGATTAAAATTGATTATTAATCAATACATTAAGCTGCATTTTAAATTTAAACCCAGTTTCGTAACATTTTTTTTTAGGGTATACTAGGTTCGTGGTATAAAGGAGCATAGCAGCTTTCATTGTGATTGGCTGATTTTTAAATACAATTGGTTAATCGATAATCAAAAATCGTACGAAGCTAAATTATGACAAAATATTTTATATAAGACTAAGTTGGTCTTAATAAAAGCACTACTACAAAGATCTCACGTTTACGAGTCAAAGACCCTAAGCCTAGCACAAACAAGATCACACAAACCAGGATCTTATTAAATAAATACACGAATTAAAAAAAAAAAAAAAGACAAAAAAAAAACTAGAAGATGCAGAAAATATACTAAAATCTAATAAAAAACGTATAATCAATTTAATTGAAATACTAGTTTTATTGGTATCCAATTATTTTAACCTCGATAACCTTAATTAATAATCTTAAGCGTGGTATTATGTTCTAATCTCGAGATTCACAAACTTATATTTCAACAAGAACACAACGTGTTGCTAGGCTGCGTTACTAAACTATTTCACTAAACTATTTCACTAAACTATTCCACTAACTATTCCACTGGTAGTATAACTCATAATAAGATAAATTAGCAAAAATAATTTAAAAAAAAACAAATTACTAAACTCAATAATAGATTCGTATGTTATATTTATGACTTATTTGCTAAATTGATACATTCAAACATACCTCTCATCTATCTTATAAATTACCTTGCCAATTACCAAATTACTTTGGTATGTTGTAAAGTCAAAAGTGTATTTCCTAAATTTTTATATCGTAACACCTGCGAATTCATATTCATGGCTGCAAATTCATTTTTGCGGTTACTTTGATAAGACTTATGATGAGATGATCTACAAAATCGGTCAATTATAATTATTATACTAAAATTTTGTAAAGAATTTTTTTTGTTAGAACACAAAAGGTGGTTTTGTAACTAAAATTTTAAGTTACTGATGATTTTTGAACAACTTTAAAAATATGTTATTTTTCTAAGCATAGTATTTGTTATTATATAAAATGTCTGTTCATAAAATGCATGACAATGTAAAATTATATAACATTTTATTTTTCTAAGCATATAACATGTGATCACATGAAATGTTTGTTTAAATGCATGATGAATGTAAAATTAAATAGCATGAAAGATTTTTAATATATTAGAGTTAAAAAAAACCTTAAACATAAATTCAAATATGACAAAGATCTTAATTTGAATGTCTTTTCAGTAATATAAGCATTATGAATTATGACTATGATACTTCTAAAGGTAATAATGATGATATTACTACAAATAGACCTATACATAAAAAAAATCTTGACATTATACACATAGACAAAAACACTAATTTTAGTAAGAGAAACTGCAATGTAAAACCAATACTGGTAGACTCAAAAGCTTGAACATTTACCATAGTTATAACATTAATGCTGTAATTTTTATAAGTATAATTAGTTCTGCAATCTTAAAGAGATATGATAATATATTTTATAGAAATTGTCAGGTTCTAGTTATAGGAAAAACTTTGATATATTATAGTTCAATAGATTTATAATGTACATTAATATTTTTCTTTCAAAATTTTTTAAATTTTATTATTATATAGTAGATGAAAATGATAAAATTAAATAAAAAGTTAATAAATATAATTGAAATAAGGAAAAAAAAATATTGGTTTATTTTAATAACTATGTCAAATTAATTGAAAAACTTTAATCATTATTATAATTAGATAAATATATGATATTAAAAATATTTAATGAATTGGTCTTAACAAGAAAAAATATTATATTTAAAAGCCTTTTTGAAAATAATCTAAAATTTAATTTTTACAGGCTTATTACCTATGAACAAAGATTCAATATTTTTCATAATTACAATATTGGATATTTTAGAATTAATTATTTTGCATTATATTATAATAAATATTTTGTTATTTGTAATAAATGCTGTTATCATATGAATTATGATGATTCATCATTCTTATTAATATACCAATATCTAAAAGAATTTAAGTATTCTACAAACAACATATTCTTAGAAAACATTTTTTGTATTTTTATATACTATATCAATGGTAATAATATGTTAGATAAAAAAATTTATCTGAAAAATATATAATTATTATTACAAAAATAAGAATAACTTTGAATATATAACTGATAAAATTAAAAAATATATCAATAAGACAAAAATGTAACAATAAATTGAAGATGAGTGGTTAAGAGTTATATGTTTCTGTTTAGTAGCATGCTTTCATTCTCATGAAGTAAAAAACTAAAAACCATGTTTAATTATTCTTACTTAGTCTTTGTACTAACAAATACTTTTAAATTAATAATACCTCAATTATATATATATTTTTATAACTTAATTCTTAAAAAATAATTCAAAAATATTAATAAATGTTTCAGTATTTGAATACTCAAATCTCATTTATAAAGTATATATACATTTGTAAATATATAAATATAAAACAAACATCTATATACTAAATAGCTATATAACATCATTATGCAAAAATCAGAAATGAAGATTGTAAATAAAAATAAGTTATAAGTATTTAATTTAGATTTTTAAAAATTAAGACCTAAATTTTATATTATATCTAATTTTATAATTTGATTAGTAAACAAAAGATGGCATAGTTAACATTGTTCAATTAAAGATAACATTTATAACTGTCTAATTAGAACTGTAAGAAAAATTAGGAATCTCATCACTAAGATCAATTCACTAATTACATAATAACCCAATATATGTATTATTTATTTTTTATCTAGACAAAAATAAAAAATAAATCTCTACTTAGTCAGAGCCTTTTGGGCTCTCAGTTGATTGAAATTTACTAGATTATTCCTTTATAGCAAATGTTATTTTTTATTTTATATAATGTCATGATGGCATTTTTTAACTCAAATATCTTTAGTCAATATAACAAAAAAAATTATTATAAAAAGATAATTACAAATATAATTTTTGCAATAATAAAGAAATTTAAAAAACTTTATTTTAATTATAATAATACTATTATACTAAATAAGAGAATTACAAAAGTTCTTTGCTCTAAATAACTATTATGTTCTATCAAGAATTTTAAGAACTTTATTTAAGTAATACTATTAAGGAGTTTTAAAATTAAAAAAAATAATATATTTCAGAAATAAATAAGAATTTAAAAAATTCTATTTGTATATAAAAATTTTAAAATCAGAAAATAAAACAGAAGTGTCTAAAGATTTCTATTTGATAAAATAAGTAAATTTTTTTTGATTATTATTATTATGCAAATTAAAGAACTATCTAATTATAGTAATAGCAATATAATATAATTACTAAAACTTTTGCTCAACTTATATTATGTAACTTATTAATTTTTTGCTTATCTTTACTTGAACTATTTTTTTATATAACTTAATAAATCTTTACTTAAATTACTTTTAGCTTATTGAATCTTTAAGTTATTTATAATTTATTAAATCTTTGTTTAAATTATTTATAATTTATTTAATTTTATTTAAATTATTTATAGATTAATAAATTTTTATTTAAATTATTTTATAAGTTAATAAGTTTTTGTTATATTATTTTTTATATAATTTATTGAACCTTTACTTTAATTATTTTAATAATTTATAAAACTTATTACTTAATATACCTCCAAAAAGAACTTTTAAACAAACTACTAAAGATCAAAAATTTGTAATAGTAATGTTTATTAAAAATCCAAAAAATCAAAATGTTATTGATGAAAAATAACAAGAGAAGTTCTTATAAATGACAAGCCTATAACCAAAAATGCAAAATTTGTACAAATGACTTTATTTATAAATAAACATTATAAAAACAGTATTTGAAATATTAAAATTACACAATTGTTAATAGACAACTTATAAAAAAAACATATATAAAAACTTAAAGATTAATTAAAAAATCTAGATAGAGTTTAACTAAAAAAAACTATGAAAATTATTTGTTTAGAGCATATTGGAGAACAATATATGTTTATGCAAAATAAAAAAATTGACAAAATGTTTGACCACATTATGTAATATGTGACCAATCATTTTATAGTAATCAATAATTAATTAAATTAATTTAATATTCACTCTGAACATACAATGTTATGCATTACCTAGTATTAATATTATAGATGCAAAGCTCAAAGATTTATATCTATACTATAATAGAATTGATACAATATATATTGAAAAACAAAATGTTAAACAAACTTATCTTGAAAACTTTGGTTTGAATAATTAAAATTATGTTAGATATATTAAGTAAAAGCATAATTTTAAATTTTATAAAATATTTAAATAAAGTATTAATTATATAAATTTTATAGAAAAAGATAATAATATTGATAATATTCAAAATTTAACAATAATTTATTTAATATAGATAAAGATGAATTAAAAAATAATAATAATTTATTATTATATATTCTTATTTTTTAACAAATTTTTTTAAATAATTAATATTTATTATAAGAAAAAATTAAAATAAAAAAATTATTATTATTTATTTTAGATAAATTTACTTTAGATAATAATGATAATTTATTTATATTAAATCATAAATATATTATATTTATTAAAAATATTATAATTAAAATATTAAAATTATAATACTTATATATAAATTAATAAATAATATTTAAAGAAAATGATAATAGTAATAATTTAGATTATAAAATAGAAAAAAAAATTTATTTAGTACATATATATTTATTTATATATTGTATTATTAAATATATATTATTTATTATTAATAAATAAATAATATTTATTATAAATAAAAAATTAAATAGACTAAATTCTAGTATAAATAAATAAAAATATAATTTAAAAAAAATTTATCTAAGCATTAATGTTTAATAACATCAAACAAAAATAAAAATAATAAAATAATTTTTGCAAAAGATATATATTTTAATACAAACTAAAAAAAATTTCAAATTAAGCAAGATTGAATAATAATAAAAAAAAATAGCTGAAATAAAGAAATATGAAATTAAACAAAAATTATTAATTGAAGAAAAAAAATTTTAATAAAAAAAGACAAAACTAAAAAGAAAAAAATAAAAGATAAAAAAATTAACAATATAATATATTTTTAGAACTACTTGTCAAAGAAAATTAATTACTGATGTTAAAAAACATTAAATTTTTTTAGTAATTTATAGTTTAATAATTTATTAAATAAATAATAATTTTAATAATATAAAAACAATTATATAAAATATAATAATAGTATTTATATAAAAATAACTTTGTTTAAATTATATTTGTTCAAATTATATTTTATAATTACAAATTATTTTTTTAAAGAACAAGATTTTATATATATTTTCATATTTTTTATTTTTATTGTTTAAATTACTATCTAATATATTATCTATAATTATTAAATTTAAATTAGTCTTATTAATACTTTTTTTCAAAATATCTTTATTTTTTAATACTAAATTATAAAGAATAATTGTTGCTTTAATTATATCTAAAATAAGTTTTAAATATTTTTTAGATAAACTTTGTATTTTTATTTCATTTAAACATTCAAACTTCCTTTTCCAAATTCTATTAATATGTTCAATTCAAACATGTTCTTTAGTAAGTATCTTATTAAAGACTGTATTTATATAAATATTAGCTTGTAGTTGTTTATAAGAAATTATTGTTATTGAAGTAAGCTGATAACTACAATCTGCTAATAAATATTTATATTTACTAAAAAATTTAGTAAGTTCTTAATAAAGTAGTATAAATTTATAAGTAGTTAAATCTGTAACAGATCCTGACTATTTAAAGGTTGTAAAATAAATAAATTTTAAATTTTCACAAACTAATTGCATAGTTAAAGCATATCACTTTTTTCTATTATAATAAATTTTATTATCTTCAAATAGCTTGTATTTGAGTACAATATTAGTTCTATTTAAAAATTTAATATAACCTTTAAATTCTGATAATTGTTTTATCTTGCTACTAATTTGTTGTTATTTAACAAAATCAAGTTATTGTATATAAGTACTTCTAATTGAATTAATTGCTGTTACTATTTGCTTTTATATAGAATTATGATACCAATTTCTAAGCTCTATTATCTAGCAAATTATTTTACAAAAGTACTATTTTTATTATAATCTAATTATTCTAATATACTACTAATTGTTACTAAACAGGTCTTTAAAAATGTTTAGATTTTTTTAAAAAACAGAATTATTGTAAATAAAACTTTTTATATGCTAGAATGTTTTTTACTAACTTTAGTAATTTGCTTAAAATTATAATTATTATAATTAAATAAAAAAACATGAAAAAATTATTGAATTTTTTTTTAAATATTAACAGTAAGGCCATGCCTTTAACTTTATTGAAATTCAATTGAAAAAATTATTGAATTTAATTGTTCTTTTATATAAGATTAGATATCAATTCAATTCTATAGTTTGCATTAATTTTAATAATTTATCAATTTATTCATTTTCATACATTACAACAGTTATAGCAGAATTGACCAAATATAAACTAACATTCATATTATACTTTTAAACTATGCTGATATCTTACCTAACTTATTTACCTTAACTAAACACTTAATAGTATCTTTTGAACTCACAATCAACTTATTTAAAATAAATCTACAACTACTTAAAACAAGAACAAAATATTAATGAAATCTAACTACTAACAAACAAATAGAAAATTACCAAACCTGTACAAAACAAAACCTTTAAACCACTTTATATATTTATTACTAATATTACTCAAAACTCAAAACTTAACAATATATAGAATCAAATTAACAAAACTCTAACTAAAGCAATCTAAAAACATATTCTATTTAAAAAAGTCAAAATTAATTTACATCAAAATGAACAACAACCACCCTTTTTTATATCACTATATAAACAACTTAAATAAGCAATTCTTTTTAAAACAACTTTCAGCAAACCTAACTTTCTACAAACTTACAACTTATATTTTAGTAAATATTTACAAAACACCTTATTACTACCCTTCTACTTAATACCAACTAATATCAATTCTGTTTCTATTTTATTTTTAATACTTTTTATTATTGAAATTAAAATACTTAAAATTTAAATTTTTAAAGAAAATCAAGATAACACAATAAAAGAAATTCAAAACAAACTTGAAGAAAGGAACAACAACTTCTATCAAAATTCCTAAATATTCTTTTAAAATTTTTTAGAAAAATACAATAATAATATAAATTTAGATTAACTTCTTTCTAATAATACACTCATTATTCAACTAACTAAAATAAAACAAGCTTTACAATTCTACTTTTAAGACTATTTTCAAAAACTACTATATCCACCAATTTAAGAAAATACAAAATATTATAAACTATACAAACTTCATCCAGAGAATAAACCTTAATTTGTTGACTTTTTCTCTAAAATTATTCTAGAAGAATAGAACAAAGTTATACATAACCATCCTAACCAAAAAGCTGCTAGCCTTTCTGAAACCAACTATGAACATTTAAAACATCTAAACTCTAAAACCCAAAATATTATTTGACTTTTCTTATAAAAGTGTCTCATACTACAACAAATTTCAACATTATAAAAAACATCTAATATTTTTCTAATTTTAAAAAAATCTTTATAAGACTTTACTTTAGATTAAGTTAGATCTATTTTACTGATTAAACCTATAAAAAAATGTCTTATTAAAATCTTTATAACCTGTTTTGATCAAATCATTACTTAGTATCATTTATTAAGTAACCTAAACTTTGCAGTGACTAAGAATAGCTTAACTCATATTTTTATACAAATATTACTAAATACAATTAAATATTACAAAACTAACAACAAAGAGACATAGATACTCCTTCAAGACATGTTTAAGACCTTTGACAAAATTAATATTCAATGCTTATTAAATGCTTGCAAATGTATTGGTATCTCTCAGGCTAGTCTAAACTTCATTGAATTTCTTTACCAAAACAGAAAAGCTAAAGCAATTACTGTTTATAGCCTTACTAATTCAATCACCTTATACTTAGGCATAGAACAAGAAGAAACCTATTCTCTATTATTCTGAAAAATTTACTATGACCCTATTCTTAGTTATATAAAATTAAAATATAGCTCAAAACTTCTTAAAATCTTATCACAATCTTTTTTAGAAACAATCTTTTTAACTATACTAATTACTATAACAATACTATCTCTTGTCTTTATTACAATACAGCATAGCACTGCAAATCTAAAAATAATCTTCAAAATATTTTAGATGATATATCTAAACTCTATTAACTAAATAATATACAATTAACCTATTCAAATCAGACCTCATTCATATTATACCTAACAGAAAAGTATCTCTTAACACTACCTGAGATATAAATCCTTTAAAGTTTAATAACTAACCAATTACTTCTTGCAAATCCAATAAATTAATTAGATACTTAGTATTTTCTTAGATAGAAAAGAATTAACTAGACCTATACTTGAAAAAATCTTAGCAAAGTTTTTCAATTCACCTATATGATTTAATACAAAAACTCCTCCTTATACAAATATTTTAACTGTTTAGTACTATTTTTTTATTATTAATTAAATACTTACTTCAAATCTGTTCTTATTCACAAAACCAGCTTTAATGATTATCAAGCCTTTTAACAAAATGCACCAAACACATGCTTCATCTATTTACAAACACAAACAATGATATAATTACTAATCTACAATTATTCAATATCTTAATATTAAATAAACTTATACTACAAGTTAGTAGTAGCAATATAGAAAGATGCTTTAATACTAATGAACTTTTAAACTAAATTTCTATACACTGAATTAAGAAATGGTTTTCCAAAATATGGAAACCACTTTTAACACAATATACAATTCTAAAAAATTATAGAAAAACTACTAATTTTACTATAATATCTCAACTTTATCATTTATATAAAAATAATATATTTTTTAGCAACTCTTATCTAACCCAGCTAACAACTTATAAACAAACTAATAAACTAAACAACATTTACAACTTTATCTTATTTTCAAATAATTTAATAACTTTAAATTTTAAAAACAATAAAATTCGTTTTCTTGAACAACTCCTTATAGCTAATAATTAAAACCTACTTTCTTAGAAAAACATATATCTCAAAATCCTTAAATCTTTCTAAGGTCCTATTCCAAGCTGGTTTAAAATACTTTTAAACCAAATATCAACTTTTTCTATATTGCACATATGGCCTAACATTCAACTTCTACTAATAAATTTATTTTTAAATATATTTAATCTTATCATACCTTAATTTAATAACATTAAAAATATATAAATTATTTACATTTTATCTTCTAACTGACATATAGGCAAAATAACAAATAAATCCAACTTATTATTACTTTTTCAAAACTACCAAATCATCAATTCAACATTCAACACAATTTGCATTTCTCATACATCTACAATGCTTTAAACAAATTATAAACATACTATTAACTTAAAATGTAAAACATAAAAAAAATAACAACACTTTGAGCTTAATATTAACAATTAAGAAATTCAAACACTTCAAAATATTTACTCAGAGCTATACAAACCAGTTTCACAAATCTTTACCCTCTCTTTTACTACCTTTTTTAGAAATTTTTTTAATACAAAACACAATATCTAATCTTATTTATTAAAACCAAATTATTGACCTTTACAAAAAAATTCTATTTTTAGAACTAACAAATCTAAACTTTTATACAGACATCCCTATACTTAATTTACAAACAAATAACATCTTCACAGATATTGCTTGGATTCTTGAAAAGAATGCACAGATCAAATTTATTGCTTCTATAACTTATACACCAAACTCAATATAAGCTGAACTAGCAGTACTCTTCTTTCTATTTCTTATTCTATCTATAAATTATTAAATTTATATTTATCTTGACAGCTTATCTACTATTCAAATGCTTACAAACTTATTACCTTATTACTACAACTTATAAACCAAACAAAATAATTAAAATATTATACATATGCTAGGTTATTTAATCAAACTTAAAAACATTAATTACACTATATACAAAGTTAAATTATATTCAAAAAAATACTTTATATAATATAACTGATTCTTTAGCTAAACAAGATGCCAACAAAACTAAACTAAAATTTAATCTTGACTACTTTTACCTATCTATTTTTTTCTCTTAGAAAGAAATTTCAATTATATACAAACTATATAAATTTTGCAAAAACTTAATTTAATTTAAACATTTAACAAACTCCTTTAACTCAAACTATTATAGAATCTTTTGACTATAAACATTCTATTATTAACTAAAATTGTTAACTCTTAAAACTCCAATCTCAAACTATATTCTATGAAAAACAGAATACTTCTCAACAATCTATCAATAATGTCAAATCTAAATATCTGTTATTCTCTTCTTTATTTAACTTCAAATTGCTCATATTGTAATTAATATAAAAATACCAAACACTTATATTAACGTTTACTTCACTTCTACAACCTACAAAACATTCTTACTAATGAAATTTCAAATTCTTTAAATTCTTTAAACATATAAAAATCTTATCTAATGCAATAATACAAATTCTTACTATACAAAACACTTTTTTTAATCTTAATATATATAACATAATACTTTTACTCATTCAGGATACAATAACTCTTAATCAATACAATCTACTTCAACTGTTTCTAAAAAAACTAACTATTATTTTTTTTATCTCCTTATCTTCTTATCTAATTCATTACTACCTAGTTTAACTCTACTATCTAGCAAATCTGCAATACTAAATAACATAAATAGAAATTATTATGAGGAATTACAACTTTACTAAAAAGAAAAACAATATTAGATTACCTACTTTTCAACTTTCAAAACCTAACAATACTAATATAGATCTTTTTATTTTTAAAACTCTCTCTTAAACTTTATAATACATATCTGCTTTTACTAATTAAAATAATCTTAAAGATCTTTTTTACTTTTTCTGTAATTAAGTTTATGTCAATTAACTTAACTAATAACAGAAAACTAAAAAATAATATTACACTAGATATTATAGTATATAACAATAATAGTGTAGATTAGGAATAATATTTTAGTTATATATCTATATTTAATTGATATATTTATATATCTTTATTTTTCTACTTAATATTATATAAATAAAAATAATTCATTAAATTCTTTATTTAGAACATTAGTAATAACCTTATTTATATTAGTTAAATATTTATTTAGAAGTGTTTTTAAGAGTAAAATATACTATTTAAAATTATATATAAACTTAATGCTAATTTTTTTTTATATTTAAATTTATAACCAATTATATTAAATAAAACTAATTTGAATTATTAAGTAAAAGTTGTAAAGTAGATTTTTTTAATTTTAATAATAATAAAATTATTAAAATTAGTTAAAAACTTATTAAAATATAAATTTTTAAACATTAAAATATAAAATTATATAATAAAATTAACTTAAAAGTTTATATAAATTAATCAATCAAATTTTTTAATTTTGTATTATCTAAAAAAATTCAACCAATCTAAGAAAATTTTATTATAAATATTTTTTTTTTTAGTTTCAAGAATAATTTTGTCTATGTATTTTTTTATTATTAATAATATAAGATTACATATTATATACAAGATATATTAATGAAAGTATTACTAGTTATACATATAACTTTAGTTATTATCTAATTAAGGGTTCCACCTATAGGATACTTAGTAGATGTTATATCTGAGATTCACCTATGAGTTCTCTATTTAAACTTTCTGATTTTTAATATTTACTGCATATATATATAATATATATTACTAATATTATAACAAAACTGATTAGAGAAAAAAGATTCAAACTCTTTTTGCAAATCCATTGCACAAAAATTAACAAAAAATTCATCCGTCTAAAAACTCTTATAACTATTTATTTTACTAAGACAATCTGTCCTAGGCTTTTAACTAAACTTGTTCAGCTTATCATTTTACATATATCTTATAAATATTAAGCTTTAATAATTTAAACTTATTGAGAAAACTGTCCTGATGGCCTTTGGCCTCCAGTTTACAACTTTTAATCATCTCACAGTTTTCACTGTCTTAACCTGTTCTATACCCTTAATTAAAGTTGTAGTATACAGTCACTCAGTCAAAACAAGCTCTAAACAAAGATTTTTGACCCAATATTAGTCGAACTACAACTAAATTTAATATTTACTATCTTGCAAAACTCTTTTTCTACTTTTTGCCTTACTCCATCCCCTTTTTCCCTTATATGTTTTTCGTATAACTATATAATCATTTCCAAATCCATATCTTATTAATTTACACCAATATCTGTAACTAACCTATTTATAGATATTCATTCAACACAATCTATTATTACTATATTTGGTTCCTATTTACATTATACAGTAATTTATATTACAAATTACAAGTGTGTCCAGTACTTGAGTCACGGTAGTGACTCTAACCATTCTAGTTACATTCTAGCACTACCCTAGTAATACTTATACAATACAACCCTTGCTTTTATTTACTACCCTTGCAAAATTAATACTTACAACCATATTTATTATTTAGCAAAATTCTCAAAATTTTAATTCTCTTTTTCTTTATTCCTATCTAATCTGCAAATACTGTAAAATGTTTACATTAACTCATCAAGAGCCTGATACTGCAGACCTTGATTACTTCTATCAAAACTTCTCTGATAGTTTTGAAATCATTAATTATAAAAAAGAACAAGGCAACAAGGCTCTCTTAAAATCCAACCAACTTCCTGCTTAACAAAAAATCTTAGATCACATAAGATTGCATATTTTTTTTAAGCTCTTTCCTTTACCTCTGTAATTACTTGTTTTTATGACAAATATCACACCAAATTTATCTCACCTACCAATACCAACTATATTCAAGCTACTGACTTTATTACCACTCACATTAATAGCAACTCTAAAAAAATCAACAAAACAAGTCAAGATCTTATATCTAATATTTCTTCTTCTACCAATAGTATTCTTTCATCTCCTACATCTGACATACACTACTATACTTGTCCAAAATGCTCTGTTCTAATTGGTTGTATTAAGAGAAATGAGTGTCATTATTTCATTGAAAAATATATTACTAAAAACAATGAAGTCTATTATCTTACCTGTATAATTGCTTCATCTCAGCATGAAGCTAGTTCATCTCAAACCAAGAAAAATCTTACTCAAACTTTTCAAAATATCTTAATGGAATCTAACCAAACCACTAATCTCAACATCAATTTTTCTAACCAAACTTCTTCTACTACTTCTGACCTTATTGACTCTTTTTTTTCTACAACTACCTATACTAATCCTATTTCTAATCAAATTTCTATTACTAATATTATTGATAACTCTAACTTAAATCTTAACAACTCTAGTAATACTAATCAATTTGATAGTATCTTAAACAAACCTCCTCTCCAAACCTACTCTAATGTGGCCAAACCAAAATTCAACTCCATATATGACTGACTTGCAAATTTTCCAATTACTGAAGAAATGCAATCTAACAAAAAACTACAAACTACATTTATTTTTCAACTCTTTACCTTTCTTAAAAAATTTCTCTATGACTTTTTTATCTTGGTAAAGAAATTAAACCAGCTACGACTACTCAACCTGCACTCAAGTCCTTATTTTATTACATTATTCATATCATGGCTGGACAATGACCAGAATTCTTACCCAATCTTATCTACAGTAGCAACTCTAATATTAAAAAAAGTGCTACTATCCCATTCAATTTACTTGAATCTACTCTTAAAAACTTATTGCTTAAATTCACAACTGTCCTTTTCACAAAACTCAATTATCTTGAAATCTTTGTCTTACCAGTTACCATTCCCCCATATACCATTCACAATTATCTTCAACTCTGCCTTAATCTTGCATGACTCCATCTTTTTCTAACTAATAATTATCAATCAATTGATTACCAAAAATTTGCTGAAGATTTAAAGCTTAGACCTAAAAGATTCAAAATTAAATCTTTTACTCAAACTATTAACCTTAACCAAAAATACCTTACCATTTAATTAGATACTAAATTTAATATCAAGCTCTTTTCAATGTTTCAAAAACACTGTTTCTCAAAAGATTCTGCATTTCCTCTCTAAAGACTCTCTTGGTCACTTCAATTCTTGGTTTAAAACCTATTATCCTCTTTACAATCAACAATTTTCCTCTACTATCAACAAAGAAAAAGTTAAAACTTCTTTCTGAATTCAATTCCATCAGCATTTTATTCTCTAACTCTTCAAGCACCTTCCTAAATTCTATATATTCCAAAAACCTAATTTACTTCATGAGCAATGTGAGGAAGCATCTCATGTTGCAAATTTTTATTGTCTCACTTGTGACAACAAATCATGTCAATATCTCAATAACAAAAAATTTCATAACAGCACTAAACTCTTCAATAACATACTTACCAAATCTCACTTTTCATTTCCATCTAAAGAGGATGAATCATAGATTCATCCTACTTTCAACATTACACTATTTCATAAAAACAAAGAACATGTTGCCTCACTTGACCAACCTATTCTCACCAAAGCCCTAAACAAGTTGACTGATCAAGTTGAAAACTTTGTTTGCAAACAAAAAAAGTTAAAACTAATTCTAAATATCGCAATTACTACTTCTACAGCTACTTTTTACTATATTACAAAACTGTAGCAGAAAAATCACAATATACAGTCTTTTTCCAAGGAGAAGGCAATTAACTTATTAACAAAAAACATTATTGATACTAAATTCCTTGCCCAAATAATTACCTATTTTGACATTGTCAAAAATCAAAAATCTACCTATTTACAAATTGTTAAATATTTCAATGATATCATCTATCCTGCAGCTGAGAAATTTTTAGCAAAAAATTCAATCTTGACTTCCAATCAGTCTCCATCATTGACTCTCTTTTTTTACAATCTTCTTTTTAAATTCTTTGTCTTCTACAACTAACATTAAAGCAGTTACCATCTTATTAAAAGAAACAACCATTGTAGTTAATAAGAAAAATAAAATAAGTAGGCAGATAAACAAGCCTATTTATGTGGAAGGCTAGAATACTGACAGTCAGATTCAATGTACAGGACAAACTATGGTACCTTGCACAGCTGTGAGAACTGAGTGTATGGTGATCAACCCTGTAAAAGACAATTTTGAAAGATCATTTACAACATCTTTAATCCTCTATAATCTTCATATATGTTTTAACAAATTTCTTTTTTATTACTATTTACCACTTCTTCTCCATGGTCAAACTATTCATACTCTAATTCAATATATCAACAAATATAACAATAACAAAACCGTATCTAGTATTACATTCTCTGTTAATTCATCTTATAATGAAATCTATATATATATATTCCTCAATAACACTCTTTTATCAGATCATATTGTTATTGCTTCTTATCTTCTTTCTATATTCTATAATCTTTCTTTCAGATCTAACTCCTTTAATCCTACTTCTATTCTATCTGATTTATTCTTTGACACTTATTCTTTAACTTTTAATTGTAATTCTTCTTTATCTTCTTCATCGAACTTAACTTTACATCATCTCAATTTAACTATTGCTACACACAATGTTAGAGGATTCAATGAATCTCTAAAAGAGAAGCATAGCAAGATATTGCCTCAACCATAACATATCGATTATAAACCAAAATCTTTGACAAAACCAATCTCTTTTTTTGTAATAATAATTTTTTTACCTACTATAAGTCTAACTCTCTTACTTCTATCGAAGGTACTGTTATTATGATTCACAACAATCTCAAACCTCACATTCATAGAATCCATACCCATCCTGAAGGTGCTATAGCACTTGATATTTTCTTTCAAAGTAATATTAAGCTATGTATTACCTCAGTTTATCTATTATCAACTGACATTACTACTTATAACCAAACTCAAAATACTGTCATTAACTGGATCCAACAAGGCTTTTAACTTTATATTCACTCTATTATTCTTGATGATTTTAATACACAAGATAATACTTAAAGCTCCTCTTCTAAATACAAACTTATTAATTTTCTTAACAACACCAATATGTATGATATTGGAGTCTACTTTAACAACAAACATTCTATCTGGTTTAACAACACTAGTAGTAGTTGTATTGATTACATTTGAACTGATCAATTCAATATACAATTTCTTCTTTCCTATAGTCTTGATAATAGTCAAACCTTAACTTCAAGTAACCATCTAATTCTTACCTCTATATGAATGTTTCCTCATGCTTATAGCAAACCTTTACGAAAACATACTAGTATAAGTTGGCATATCTTTAACTACATAGTTATATCTACAGAGAACTGGGAGTCCTTTGCAGATACTCTATCACAACAACTCTTACAACACAAAACTCCTACTAATAGTGCAACTGATGAAAGCATTGAAACAACTTGGCACAAAATTCA
>CAJVQA010005144.1:0-16555 GCA_910591915.1 Cetraspora pellucida | reverse complement strand
ATTTTTTACTTAGAAAGTATATTGCTAAAATTAATTGTTAAAATTTTATTATAAAAATTAATTTTAAAAAAATTATGTAGGCAAATTTGCCTGTGTTACAATCTAAGAGATAATATTAAAAAGTTTTTATTTGATTAAAAATCATAGCTAATACCAAAACTATAAATAAATTATATTTCCAAAATAAAGATCTTTATAAAAGTGTTGCTAAAAAAAAATCTAAAAATTTAAATATAAGTCATATTTAAATTTTTGAGTTTTCTTTTAGCAACATTCATATACAGCTTTGGCTTTGTAAATCATATTAAGTATATAGTTAACCCTCTCAGAACTAATTCTGTCAAAACTGATAATCTGCCAAAATCAGTTAAAAATCAAACCATCAGATATCTATTTAATAAGTAATAACCAATAATTTGCTATTTCTAATACTAAACCTGTTCATCATGCATACCAGTTCTAAGAGAGATGACTGTATCTGCATACAATAATTTAGTTTAAAATTCTAATAAAATTTATTATATTTATTGTTTAATAATTTCTAAAAACTTTCTCACTTTGCTTGCTATATAACTATTATATAGTTACTATTTTTTTGGTTTTTAGCTATTATTTAAAAATAAATACTATTTTTAAATATCTTTTATGTATATCTATTTATCTTCTACAAGCTAACTATATAGTAGAGTATGGAAGGCTTTGGAGGTTTGAGCAATAAGAGTCTAAATAGATCTATATTCTGGTTCTGTAATAAATATTGCAAATTGGCATAATATTTACTAATATGGAAAAGTGCATTTAGCTTTAGAGAGCTACTCTGTTAGATAATGTTCTGATCCTAAATCTGACTATCTGGATTGATCCTTAAATCTAGATATTTAGATCAAAAATTTATACTCAGATTGGTCAAAGAACTTAAATAATGAACATAAGAATTTGCTCAAAACTAGCTTTAGATCTAATCTCAACCCAAATTTAATAAAACCCAGATGGCTTGTCGAAGACAGAATCAGAACACTACTGTTGGGTAAGATTAATATAATGTTATTTAATATACAAGATGTGCTAAAAACCTGCATCCAACTGATTATAAAATGCTAGTACATACATATATAGCTATAAGCAGTGAATAATATTAAAATTTGATCAGAGTAGAAATTGCCACTATATGCTAAAATGTATAATAAATTTTATACTTAAATAATCTGAGCAGAGAACTTCAATGAATCTCTAGAACTAATTCTATAAATTTAAGCAATTAAGGTTATATTGAGAAGATCTTTAAAAGTATATGTAATAAAAATCATTATGTATTCATAAATATTCAAAACTTTCTATAGTATTGTTAGTATTTTATGATGTTTAAAGATATGCCAAAGAAATATTATTAAATAAAATCTATTTAAATAAGTTTCTTTAGAATTTGATGTACTAATAAAATTTAGGGTATTAAAAATCATAAATAAGAAGTAAGAATATATAGTTCGTAATGTTTATTGTTTTTACTTAGATTTTTTTATTAGATTTTATAGAGATACATAATGGGAATAGTGTCCACCTTGCTAATTTACTACTTCTTTTTTCACTGCCATTTTATTTTTGTCTTAAATAATAAGTACCACCATTTGGTAGATATCTATGCTTAGTTATATGATAAAGCATTTTAGAGAATCAAAAGTACAGGCCCATGCTATGATGTAGTGCATTCTACCTTATTTGGGTAACAAATTTAGACCTATGCTATAGTATGTCATATTCTACTTGTTACCTAATGACAACAGGACCATGCAGGGTATAGTAATGTATAGAAAGAATGGGTAAGAGCAGTAAAAAGAGTAGGTAAAATAGACAAGAAAAATAAAAAAGCACTAGTACTTTCTAACTATATCCATATGCAAGTATTACTAATTTACATTATACAAAGCCCAATTTGGGTGATCATCATGATAATAGCTCTAGTATAACTATTATCAACATATAGAGCTATTATTCATAAATGTAGTAAGATCTTTATACTAAAGATTGTTGTAACTTCAGAACTTGCTATAATTTGCTGTAACTAGTAATACCAAATATAGTAAATTATGGCATGTATCACTAATCTTATATAATTGACCTAAACCATATTCTTAAATCCTGTTGTATTCTTTTTAATAATTATTTCTGCTAGTACATTGATATTACATGTAGAAAGAGTTTAAAAGCATAAAAGAATCTTATTTAAAACTCATATTTTGTATAATATACTTGTGAACTTATATATATTTAATAAATAAATTTGCTTTTAAATAAATGCTTAAATTAGCTGCAGAATAATAAAGTATTAAATGCATCTTATAAGTCAAATATGAAATTATTATAATTGAATATTGCTAATAAAATTTTTGCTATTTTGTGATAAAACAGCAATATTCTTTATTAATCTATTCAATGCTTTTGTTTCTTTAAGGTTTCTTGATATATAATTAACAGCAAATGCACTTTGAATAAGTGTACATAAATATGATATTGAATTTTGAGCATGTAATTCATTCATATTTGTTGCACTCAACTATCAATTTAATACATTAATAGTTGTAGATTCATTTACAAAGATGATAATTTCTTCTTTTTGTAAAGGACTTGTTATAGAACTATAATTACATATTACTTAAAGTCAAAGTAAAGAAGAACTAAAAAAGTAATTGATATTACACACTAACTGAATTTTTTTTCTTTGAATTCTTCCACTAACTTTTTAACACTATTAATAAATTTGTTAAGAAAATTACTAAAATGTTTTGTAGCTATTTGAAGCCATTCAATTCCTTTAGCTAAATTAAGATCATATTTAATAATCTGTCATACTAAATTCTTAATTACTTTTCTTAGAAGATTTCAAACATGAAGAAAAAGATACTTTAATTCCTTCAAATAGTCTCAACTCGCTTTTGTCTATCAAATAAATTTATCAATAATTTATAAAAATAGTAAGAAAAAAAAAGAAGCCAACTATCTTATTATATGGATTTGATATTGTAGTTAATATTGCTAGAAGGATAGAGAGTGTAAATTATGAGCCATTTGCAGCTAAAGTTTGCATTAAAAAATTCATACAATTTGCAAGCTGCAAAATATTTGGATTTGAACATAACCACAAGCAAATCTGATAAATTGACATATCACTAAATGGTAATGAAATAACTGTATTATTAAGATTAAAATAGCCAAGCATATTATTAGAAGAGTTTGATTCTAGAGTTGATAACTTTCTTAAAGATGCAACTGTTGAACTAATTAGAGAATAATAGAAATCATTTTGAATATTAGTATTAGTTCTTGAATCCAGAATTGGTAAGAAGCATCTTAAAGGCACAATACTTAGCTCTAAAGTTGGTGATAACTGTCTTGATGATAAAGTTGCTTGAAGCACTATCATTGACTCTAAAACTAGTGATTTATTTCTTGGTCTTAGAGCTAATGATTGTTGTCATGAAGGTATAAATAAAGAAGATTGAGACAGTCTATTAAAACTTGCAGTTTTATAATCATCTAAAAAGAAAATTATAAAAAGATTACAATATAACAAAGCTATAATGATAAATTTTAAATTAATTATACCTTGAAAATTATCAATGTCTAAAAAGAGAATCGTGAAAATATTATAATATAATAAAATTAAATAATAATAAATTAATTACAATATAATAAAATAATAATGATAAATTCATAAAAGTAATTATTACTTTGTAAGTTATCAGAATTATTTAAAAGTTCATTAATTACTTGTAAAGACAAAGATACAACTGCTCTTTGTTTCTTTTTGTAACTTTGAACATCATTATCTAAACAAAACTACTATGTAAGACATCATATAACTAATTAATAATGCTTCAAATAAAGATAAATCTTGCCTTGTAAATTGTTTGCACTATTGATAAGTTCGTAAATTATTTGTGAAGATGAAAGCACCATTATTTTTTGCTTTTTTTTCAACTATTATTATTATCTAAAAAAAGAATTATGAAACAATTATAATTAATTTAAAAAAACAAATAAGATATATTTGCCTTATAAGTTGTTAGTATCATTTGCAAGTTCATTTATTATTTGTAAAGATAATAATGCAGTAGTTTCTTGCTTCTTTTTGCAGTCTCATTTTTTAGCAATATTTGAGTTAACTTGTGAATTATTAACACTAGAATGATTAATTTCCTTTTTTTTACAGCTCTGTTTAGCACTAGTGGATATTTTATCATTTGCAAATTTTTTAAAATCCCTAGTATTTATGTTTAGCAGTAAAGTAAAAAAAAAAAATACTTATATATAATATTTATATATAAACATTAAAAGTTTATTATGTAGCTTTGATTATTAATTTTTAGGTTATGATCAAACGATATCATAAGATAAAGAATGGCTTTTTGCTAAAAGCTTTTTTAGCATTATATTTGATATTTTTTTTAATAAAATTTCATATCCAGAGAAGCATACAAGTTATAAATACCTCAAAATATAATATTTAAACAATTATATTATTTATGAATTTGCAATTATACATGTATCTAAATTGCCTCTTCTAATAAATAATTATTATACCTCACATGTGCTTTCAATATTATCTTCATAACATATTATTCTTGCAGCTCAGAACTATTATTAACCAAGTGGCTATTACAAGTCAAAAATCGAGCAAGTCCTTGAGTAATAATGTAACTATTATGTTTCAAGAAAGTGATAGAAAGGCTACTATGATTTATATTAATTTAGCACTAATAGTTTCTTAATTTTATTCACAAGAATTTTTATGATACTTAAGAGTTTAAATCCTAATGAAAATAATATTTAAATTACAAAGTAACTTTGTTACAAAGAATTTGAATCTTAATAGAATTTAACTGAAGTTATTAGCTAAATTCTTAGGAAAAAATATTGTACTATAATGAGAATATGTATTTAATTGAAGTTTTTATAAACACACCCTAATGTATAGAGCATGTCTTTATTAATTTTATTTTTATATTCTTTTTGATATATTATTCGAGGCTATTATATTATTTCATAAAAATGAATGTCTGTAAAATTAGATTTAAAATGAACTAAGGTTAGATGTTATTTTATTTATAGGGTTTTCATGCCAAATTAGGATAAATATAACTTTTAATTAAGACTAACAGCAATTCAAATTGTTAATTAAAAAACAAACTAGTTCAACTAGCTGACTAATCAATTGAAAAATTTTTAATGACCCAATTGTTGATTGATTTGAGTATTGTATTAATAATTCTATTGATTTTATGCATCAATATTTATGATCTTATGCATTATTATTTATTTCATAAGTTATTTGACATTTGATTATCCTCTAGAGATGTGGCAGTATAGTTATGATTAAGGCTACAGATATTAGAATATTGAATAGCATCTGGCAATAATATAAGTAATGATGTATAGTTGTTATTACCCAAATTTTATATAAAGTAGAGAAATGAAAAGTAGTAGTTACTTTTGATCTTTAAAATATCTATGTATATAGTCATGATTCATATGATTACATAATTGTGCTTGTATATATATAATATCTTAAGTGTCAATTTAACCAAGTCTAAACAATATTTGAATGATGCATTTAGATTAATTTTACCAATTGATATTTGGATGTTCAAATTGAAAATTATGCATTTGAAGTTTATCATATATGTTCTTACCAACTTTATATTTTGTCTGCACTAATAATTTAATTATTAACTATCTCAATTTAAAACATAATCAATAATCATGCATACTACATATACCATACCTACAGAAAATTAATCATGACAATAGGATAAGAGTGGCTATCTTAATTTTTTAAAGCATCTAAAGATTATGTCCATATATAACAATTATATTTCAATTGTAAATATCAACATAATATATATATTATTAAACAATATAATAACATTCTGAGTAGGTATATTATAAACTATCATCCCTTAAACCATCAATTTAACTATAAATTTATTGCAATTTAGACTACATTTCAATATAATTTAATAGTTTGATCACAGATTAATCATGAAATTTCTAGGCAAATATGTCTGCAAAATGGTGTAAGAAATAAACTTAATTTATATATTTCAGTAATTACATATATTTTTTCAAAAATTTTTATCTTATTTTTTAAACAATGTTTTATAATCATTATATTTCTTTTAACTCTCATTAGAATAATATAAGACATTTATCTCATATATTCAATACAACTTCATATGAAATAGTAAATGAGAGAAGACTAGAACTAACATCTCTAACAATGACTATATTGAAAGGAAGTCTAATAACAACATGTTAAGTAAAGAAGATTTCAATTATATTATTTCAAATTATAATTCTTATAATGATATATTAGATGAAAATGATAATGATGTGTTGAGTAAAGACAGTGTGTTAAGTGAGGATGGTGCATTGAGTAATAATAATTTGTTGAGAGATAATAATTTGTTAAGAGATGATTTGTTAAGCAATAGTAATTTGTTGAGTAATGATAGTTTGTTAAAAGATAATTTGTTAAGTGAAGATGATTAGTTAAATGAAAACAATTTGTCAAATGCAAATGTATGATGAGCAAAAATGATTTGTTAAGAAAAAAAGATTGCAAAAGAGAAATTGTTAATGAACCTTTAGATAGTAAAGACATGTCATCTATTAATGGAGAATTTGCACTATATTTTAGTAATATTACAGAAGCATTAATATTTTTTTAAATCCAGAAACATAATATAAGTAAGTTAAATAATTTATTTATTATAAATACTGTATTTGTTTGCTAATTTTTTTTTTTTAGCTACTTATGCTTATAATGACTTAGTAGACATTTTTTATCATCCTCAATTCAAAAGCAAAAATGTTGTAAAAAACATTAGAAGATTCAAAAAATATAGGCAAAGACTGCCTTTACTTAAAATTAAATTACATCAAGTTCATATTTCTAACAAAAAGATACTATCTACATCAAGAGATACTAAAAAAGTGTATTGTTTATCAATTTCCAATATTATTTGGTATACTTTTAATTACCCTTTGCTATTTAGTACAATGTACTTTGGTCTAGATCAAGAAGTTGCAGGAAATTATAAATTATGGCATGGCAATATTTAGAAGAAATCACCAAGATTTGAACAGGAATCTGTTATCATAAATAGAAGTAATTATCTGAAGTATCATCAATTCAATATAGCATAGCAAGATTAAAAAAAATAGCTACACAAGATTAATTGTAACATAGTAATTTGCAACAACTTAGTATAATAAACTGGTTGAACAACAAGATAGATAATTAAAAACTCATCATGTTTCAATTAATTATATTTTGATTATGACTTTTCATTTGCTTTTTATTTTTATTTTTTTAAATCTTTGGCAGCCTTGCTGTCACCTTTATTAAGAGTCTTATATATATAAATTTGTACAAAGCTGGCTTAAATTCTGGCTCAACATTCTTTGACTGCTTCTATGAGTGCTCAGAAGCAGTCTGCTATACTGGTTAGAGGTCTATACTAAGCTAGCTATTAGAACTATAAAAGAATAGTCTTATCTTCCTTTTTATATAATCTCTAACTGAACCTAACCAAGAACTTTGTATTTTTTTATTTTTTTTTCTTTTACAGCTTAGCTTTAATCTTTCTTTAAAACTCCTTTATCTATTTTTTTTATCAGATTTCTTACTGTATTATTTCTTGAAGTGCCTTTTTTCTTTTTTTGTCTTCAGGACTAATTCTGTTTGCTTTTTTTCAGTTGGTAACTGCTTTACAGCATTTTTTCTATATATTTTCAAAGAAACCATTCTATGCTATATTTGTCCATATTGTTATAAACTCTTTAGCTTCTTTGAAGGTTTGGGTAAGACTTTGTATTGTTATTTTGGCTTTTTTTTAGATTAGCACTTTTATGCTTTTGAATCTATATTTTTTTTTTCCTTTTGCTAAGTTTTGGTATAAGATTTCTGTTAGTTTTAATTTGCTTGTTTTTTTTCGAGTTTCTTTTGAGAGCACTATCAGGCCAAATTGATAGCTGAGTTTTTTGTAATAGTCCAACCTTTTTCATAACCTTTACAAATAGCTAAGTGTTTTTAATCTTCTTCTTGGTCTTCATTATATAGAATGCAATATGACATTTTGTATATATTTGAATGTCTTTTCACTGGAGTTTTCAGTACTGATAATTTTTCATTAACACATTTGATTAGAGTTGCAATTTTTCTATTCTTCTTTATACTCATACATCTGACTCTGCTTTAACTTCTAACTTTTTTCCATAGTAGTGACTAGTTATGCTCTTTTTTTTTTTTATTTGGATCTAATTTTTGAACAATTAATGTAAATCGCTATTTTGAGTTAACCTTAAAATCTAAGATGTCTTTAAGAAATTATCTTGTTGGCCCTTCTACAATTGTTTTTTCCAACAGAGTGATATGTTTGAACTGGATGGTAGCATTACTATAATCATATCTCTATTTTCATACCACTTCCTTTTTTTGCTATTTTATCTAGTCTAGTATTCCATTTTTTATCACTATGTCTCTTAACTTTAACTAATTCTAACTCTATCTTTTTTAGTTTGAGTAACTCTATTATACTTTTTTTCAAGTCATAGTTCTTTTCTTTGATCAATTATCTGCTTTTTTTTTAGCTTTTTTTCTCTTTTAAGACCTGATATTGCTGCTGCATTATCTGTATAAATCTTAATTTTTTTTTTAATGCAATTAAGATTACTAATCAAATTGCTAACAGTTCTGATTTTGTTGATGAGAGCCAATTTTGGGCACCTATAGCACCTTTATTAATTACTTTTTCTTCTTTTGCATCAACTGTATCCAGTCTGCTCCTATGTAGTCAATATCTGGAGCATTGTTTGTTGCTGCTTTCTTGAGTGAATCATCTATATAGAAGATAAGTTTTTTACTGAATGTAATTGATTTTTTTGGTTCTTAGAAATAAGAAATTTTTTTATCTCTTTGCTTAGCCACTGTTTTTTGATTAATTCTGTATTCAAATTATAACATATTATATCTTTGAGCTGTGCTTTTGTCTCATTTATTTTGGTTTTGCTTTCTTGTTACCAATTATATATTATTTCTTTGTCTATTATAAGTAGTAGGTCTTTATTTTTTCTGATAAATTTTGATAATAAACCTTGAACTTCTCCTCTGTAACTCCATTTTTTACAACTTTTTAGTTCTTTTATATGATCAAAACTACATCTTTCATATTTTTTAAGAACTTGGTTTGTTTTGCTTTTGACTAATTTGATCTTCTAGTGTTCTGTAAGTACTTTTTTTGGTATGTTCATAACTAGTTTTCTTATTGACAAGTTATTGGCTTCTTTTTCTTTTAATGATTTTAGTACTATCCATTCTTTTTTTCTGTTGTTTCTTGAGCAACTATCAAGTGGTATTTGGAATGCTTTTTTGTTTCTATTTGGTAATACATATTCAGTTTTTAATTGTCTATTATTCTTGTCTTCTAATATTATTTCTTCAATTTTTTTAAACCAGTTGGCTGTTCTACCTTTGCTCGATTCTCTTCTTAATAATTTAAGTTAATGCCAAGAGATCATTTTGTTTTCTGTTTTGTTAATAAGCTAATTTATTGGTTATATTAAGTCTTTTTAGCACTAGAGCTGCCTGAAGAGTAAGTTTGTTTTCTAGTGATTCTGCAATTCTTAATTCTTCATTTTTTTCCTTAATGTTTATATTGTTGAATTGAAATAACATTTGCAAGTTCTTTGCTTTTAACATTGTCTAACATGCTAGATTATTTTTCCATAAATTGCTATATATTTTTGGTATAATTTTATGCTAATTTTTCTCTGTTGTGCCCATGAGCAAAAGGCCTTGGCTTATTCTGATTTTTGTAAGTATTTCTTCTGACCCAGTTGAATTAAGTCTTGCATATAAACCTGTAATTTGTTTTGTTACTAATTGATTTTATAATGTATTGCAGTTGCCTATATTTCTATATATGATTATGCTATTGCTTACTGTTCTTGCGATTCCTAGTTTGTGCTTGGCTAAACCTATTATTGGACTTTGAATAGTTTCTATTGTTCTTTTAGACAATTTTGTTATTTGGAGCATATAAATTAATTTTGTCACTATATACATATTGTTTATATATAATACTTGTATGCCTGTCATTTTTTTAGTATTTAAAAGCCTTGTTGTTGAACATACTAATTCTTTCACTCTTGACTTGATTTGGTTTTCATTGAGTTTGCTGTTAAGTCAAATTCCTAAAAATCTTGTAACTTTGGTCTTTTTTTCTTCATATATTCATTCATTACTAAGTTTGATCTTTCTATTTTCTTTAGATTCACTTGGATTTGTGATTATTAGCTTTGATTTTTTTCTATTTATTTGGATGTTATTTAGTTTAAAAAAGTCTTTTGCAATTTGTAATGCCTGCTTCATATGCTCTTAACTACTTGCTATCTATGTTGTATCATTTGCAAAAACTACTACTGCTTGTCTCTAATTTGTCTTTGTTGAATAGTTTAAGCTATTGTTGTATAAGTTTGAGACCTCTATCATATAGCCTAGGTTTGGATCTTTTTGGATTCTCTTAAGCAAAGGATTACAAAAAAATTCTCTATACTAAAGGTGAAAGCACCTTACTCTGCTTTATTTCATTATTTATTATAAATGCATCTGTATGACTCTAGTATGTAATTATTCTGAATTGTCTGCCTTGAAAAAGATTCAAGATTATTTTGATTGTTATTTCTGGAAGTTTAATTCTTTTCATGGCTGTCTTTAAGACTGTTGATGATACTAAATAAGATCTTTTTCATGTCTTGTAAGAATAACCAAAGCTTCTTATTGTTTTCTTTTGCATTTTGTATTAACATGTTTATAATATGTACTGGCTTTTCTGTTGAATTCTCTAGCAGTTCTACAAAGTTTGAACCTCTAAGAATATTTTTTTGACAAAATATTCTGGCTAATCTTCTGGTTAAAATCTTTGTTATACATTTTTGAAATGTTTCTAGTAAAGCTATTGGTCTAATATTACTGAGATTGTAGTGCTATTTACCTTCTTTTAAAATTAGGTAAATTTGTGATATTTTTCACTTTTTTGGAATTGATCCTAATTTGATACAAATTTCAGCAAATGTTCTAAAAATTTCATGTGCTTTGACTTCAGCTGCTTGGATTAGTGTATATATGATGCCTGAGATTCCTGGTGCTGTTTTTTTTTTTAAGTTCTTAAATTATTTTATTTTATTCTTCTTTAGAGATATTTTAGTTAAGATCTTTGTATTATTCTTTTTTGATGAACTTTTTTAACTTATATATTTCTTCTCATCTTTCTTTATATATATTTTAATTAAAATAATATAGTCTAAACTGATTTTGGTAGTGTTCTTTTGTTTTTATAAGCACTTCTGCTAGTTTAATAATTAGGTTTTTTTGTTCTTCTTCTTTATTAATGAGTCTGTCAAGTTGAATTTTTTTCATTAGTTTGTCTAAAAGCCTTACTAGCATTTTGCCTTGTTTTTCATCGATCATTTGGAATCTTCTTTCCATATTGTCATCTATTTCTTATTTTTTTTGTTCTTCTAGTTCACTGATGCTTCTTGCTCAAAGTATTCTTTACCAATCTTTTAGATCTTCAATAAGCTTATATGTTCATAATTGTGCTAAGTCTATATAAGTTTTATGATGCTTATTAATAAATCTGATTTCTTTATTTAGCTCATCTATGTTATCTTTTAAAAACTCTAGTTTGATGTTTATTTTTCTTATACTAATCTATTTTTCCAATTGTATAGGCATTTTGCCTAGTTGAAATTCTTTCATTTTCTTATTTTTTCTACTTAAGATATTAAAAATTTTTCTTTTTGAAATATATTTTCTTGCTGTTGCAATAATGCTGTTGCTAATTATATTCCACCAGTTGTTTAATAAGTTATATTCTTTAATAGCTTCATTTGTCTGTGAAAACTGTTGCAAATCTTAAATGCTAATTTTTTTTTCTAATACTGAATTAAGCTCCTGTCTATACTTCTTTCAATCTTCTTTGGTTGCTTTATCATAAATAAAGACTGTTCTTTCATGATTTTTTTTTCTTATTACTGCTGTACTATAAGGTGTAATTAAGTGGCTTAATTCCATTTTTGCTATAACTGCCTTGTGGTCACTATTTGTACAAGTGTCCATTTTTTGAATTTCTGCTTCTTAAAGACTATTTACTAATTTTTCTGTAATCTAATTGATTCTTGATTCTGATTTATGTCAAGATCATGAGAACTCTCTTGTATTTGGATTAATTACTCTAAATGTATCACTAAATTCTTGTTTTTCTAGCTAGCTGAGTAGTGAATCTGGCTTTACTTGTTTTTTCTTTAGATTTATCAGTTAGTCTAAGTTCAAATTTACTGTTACATTAAACACAAGTCAAATGAAGACATATCAGCAGTAGCATAACTGGAGTAATATCAGAGAAATATCAGAATACTGATAGAAAAAATAAAGTTTAAGTCCAATTCATGAAATATAGGAATACTGATATTAATATGAATTTAATCCAATAAATATTAATATTTTAAATAAAACTAGATAACAACTGGAATAATTTCTAGATTGTCAATAGAGCTACAAAAATAGCTAAAAACATATCAAAACAGCAAACACAGAAGTAATATCAAAGAAATATCGTTAAATCGATAAAAAATATAAGGTTCAAGCCTAATCAAAAGAATATTAGTATTTCTATATTAATATAGACTTGATCCTAAAAATACAGATATTTTAAATAAAATTAGATAACAACTGGAATAATTTTAGAAAACTGATTAGCTATTAAACTTTCTGGTATTAATATGATATTGCTTGATATGTTTTTATTTTAAAAATACTACTGATATAGATATAAGATTTCTATAGTTCTTTAAAGTTATTTATAATACAGTTTGATATTTAAAAAGAATTTTGTCAAAATACTATTAATAACGAAAGTGAAATAAATTTATTATTATATATGAAATTTTTAATTAACTGGTATTACTGATATATATTCTATCAGGTTTTTCTTCCCAACTTTAACAATACCAGAAATGAATCAGCCTAAGATATTGTATACAGGAATTATACAATCCCTACTTATATTATAAAAGTTCTGATTCCACAATTCAATATTACAAATATCATCTACTTGGCAATAATATCTAATTTTATAGTTATCAACAGGTTTGAACCAATGTACAAATGCCAGTACATGCTTTTTCAAGCTATTAAATAGGTGTACCACATGCTCAAAATAGAATTGAACAATACTGAGATATACATTAGTTGATTCATCGTCCAATATAAATTTTGCTATTATTTTTGCCAACCTTTTGTGTCTTGCTGCAGATATTGAACCAAAAATTTCATCTCCAATTTTTAGTCTTCCATATTTTGTTACTCTAGGCAAAACTATTATAGAATTTGATATGCTGATATCCCTATCGCTCAATGATTTGAAACTATAATTATAAGCATTATTATAATATTCAGTTAATAAAGCTAATAATTCTTTCAAGAGTGTCTTTCTAATATTTTTAGGCCCTAATAGCACTTCTGAGAAAGGTTCATTTCCAGTTCCAAAGCTTTCTTCAATGTCTGTAGACATTGATAGAAACTTCTGGCAGTCAACTTCATTATTTATAGAAAGACTGCTGATCATTTTTCTTTGTTCAATAAACTGTAAACAAGTATGTAAATGTCCTTCAGTTTGTATTGTAAGGTTGTCCAATAGTGCATATGATTAAATAATTTTAAATATTTCAATTTCAATTTTTCTATTACTATTATGAAACAAACCTATTAACATATAAAAAATTTTTATAAGCTATTAGTATTTTATTATGGTAATTGATAAATTTTACAGTGTATAACTTGCCTAATAAACTATTCATTCTTTTATAACTAAAGCATCAAAATGAATATATTGGCTCATAGTCATTTATGCATTCACATATATGTAAACATAAATGTAAATTGGGCATTATTTTTTCAGAGCCATATTTCTTTTCAATAAGCTTCACCATATTTAAAAAACACTGATGTGCTTCTTCTAACTTGATTTTTGGTAAAATTTGGCATACCAAAATTGATCATGCTCTAACAAAATAAGTCAAAATCCTTCAGTCATCTTCTTTTAGTAAATCCCAAGTAACCAATATTGCATATATTAATATAAATGTCTTCTATTGGTCTGCTGTAAAACCAAAAAAACTGTCTCCCATAGCAATCTTGTTTGGAATTCTATTAAGATCTGATGGAATTTTTATTTTTTTTGCCTATTGTTCCATTAAAGCTAAATCATGTGAAGATAAAATGCCTTCTTTGATCCATTGTTTCATAATCCATTTAGCAATGCCTAAAAATAGACAATGCATTGGATCTATTATGGTAAACCGAACAGAGTTAAAGTAGATAAGATGATATAATTCTGACTACCAGACAGACATTTCAGATGTGTGTTTTTTTCTTGCATCTTCAGTACAGCAATTCTTCCATGAAATTGCATCTTGACGAATTACTTTGATATCTCTCTCAACAAACCATTCACTCATATCACAAATCTACCAAAGTTCAGTTAATTTCTTTTATTAAAATTTGCTCTCTTCATACATCTGTGACAAGCAATTCAAGTTGAAATAAAGCTGCACAATTTTCTTGCAGCTGGTATATCGCAAGAACAACAAATTACTGCCACTCTGATGAATTTACTAGTAGAGCTTTCGAAAGTTCTTTTTAATTCAATCCCTAATCATGTGATAAATTAATATACAAATATTTAAACAAATATTATAATTATTTTACTTACCATTCCACAAACCAATTAATTGGTCTATTAAGGGTGCTAGATAATGGTTTAGATAATGCAATTTAGGTTCACTCAGTCCCAGTATTATAGCTAATGTCAATATGTTTGATGGCTTAAATTGCTCATCATGTAAAAGGTTACAAATAACTCCATAAATTGCACTGATGCTATATAGAGAGTTATCATATAGTTGGAACCAATCAAGATTTATTATTAAGCCTAAATGGCTATCTGATAGCTCTTTTCAAAAGAATGATAAATTTTTGTCTGAATCCTGAAAAGTTTTCTATATTCTCCCATCATAAATATCAGAAAGTTGTTCAGGATCTTCTGATTTATCAACCCATTTTCTACAAAATTTTTCAAATTCTTTCATAATATACAAAGACTGCAATTGATGGCTTAAAGAAACTATCAGATAGATTGATGATAGTCTATACATATCTTCTCTTTTGGATGTTGAAATTTTTTTAACAACAGGATAATTGTATGAAAGTCTTTGATTGGCCATTGGATGGTTTGGAAATTCCTGATAAGTACAATGACTTATTTTAGGGGTTATATTTAGTTTGTCAGTAGACAGGTCAGCAACATTATACAATTTACAACATTTTTTACATGTTGCATATTTTATTATATGAGTGCAAACACCAAGAGCATCACGTGCCTTACTTAACAAAGAAGGAAAAAAAGAACATTTATTTATATTAAAATAGTTTAGAAGATACTGAATTAGTTTCATAAAAGAATTAGAAGCCACATCAGATAAATGATATCTTTTTTGGTGTTTGAATATCCATAGGGTGATCTACATAAAATTATTATTGAAATCTATGGATTCTTTTTGATTATTCATATTTTCTAATTCTAATGCTGGCACATTAAAATCAATGTCTTGATTTGATAAATCTTCTTCTTCAGATGAAATTTTACTAAAATCTTCATTTACAACTTCTTCATCCAAAAATTAAATATCGGCGATTTCAATAAGTAATAAGGAACTGACTTTTCCTCCAATGCCAACTGGTTTTTTGCCATTTTTTTTAGTAATGAAACTATAATCTTCAGAGAATGTAGATATTACAGAATCATTATCGGAACTATCAATCTGCATAGGTTTTTCTAAAATATCGATTTTAGAAAACTCCATTTTAGGAAGAACAATGTTTGGATTAATAATAGTATTTGTTCTGCTTGTTGAGGCTTCAATAATATCATTAATACTTCTTGTTATAGTGATTATTTGTCTCATATAGGCTTTTTTAGTTCATGAATTAACAAGACTGCCTTTACAAATATTACAATAGCAAGATACAGGACAGTGAGTGTCTGAATATTTTTTGTAGTTGGATTTTTCAATTGTTTTTTTAACAATCAAACTTTTTTTTCAGTAGCCTATAATAGATATTAATGATAAAAAATAAGTGGACCGAAAATAATATAATGTATGAATGAAGGGTATAAGCAAGAGACCAAGAGAAATAGATAGGAGAGAATAATAAAATAAAATAACAATTCCAATTTAATGGAAATAATATGTTATCTGATTCTTAAAAAAACTTATTGAAATGCTGATATGCTTTATAGACTCTTTATTTTGTCAAATATACTTTTTGTTTTAATGATTAATAAAACTTTCATTTAATTAATTATTATCTGTTTTGATAAATATGTTCTATTAGACAAATTTATAGCAATCAGTTTTTAAATAACAAAATATCAGT
>CAJVQA010005143.1:0-16557 GCA_910591915.1 Cetraspora pellucida | reverse complement strand
ACTGCACTTGGACTTAACCACAGGGCTTTGCATTCAATTACTGGCTCCTTATTGGGTTACAGAGGCTAAAATCTTTTAGTTTTTGCCTCCAGCCAGACTTGAACCGTTGACCTTGACTGTGGAGGCATGGGAGCTTAACCGCTAAGCTATGGGACCTATACCCTGCAAATAAAATTTCTAATTTCTTTTAAGAACAAATAGATTTAATAATTTCTAATGTATCTAGTAATTAGTTACTATTATTAAATAAATAAATAAGGGTGTGGTGGCCTAGTAAAGTGGATAGGTTGTCAACCCTCAATTGGCAGGTCTAAGGTTCAATTTCCACAAATGACGAATTTTGGAAATTATACTTGTATTATGATAACTGTCTCTTGCCGATTAGTTGGGTTTTGGGTATCTGTAATCTTAGGTACACCAAGTCAGATCCTACCTGACATTGGGAGCTTGGGCCATCTATGTGAAGTGTAATGTTATATAATACATGTACATAGAGGAATATAAAACCAGTGTTATATAAGGCTTCAGTCAAATCCACGATAAGACCACTAGGCGTAGAAGGCTAAGAAACTGAAGAGATAGAAACTCACTTAAAAATCCGAGTAAAGAGATAGCACAAACTTTCGATGGTGCCATTGGACTGATGAAAGCCTATGAAACACCTTTATAGGAACTGATTAGATAAACCAAATGACAAAGATGTATAGAGAAGCATATGACCAACTAGGCCACCAGAATTGCCAAAGGAAAAAGATATATAAGTATACCATATTGGGCTATCTGGATTGGGAGTCTGGTAAATCAGTTAGTTCTGAGTTGTGGCTAGTAGGGGATGATGGTGAAGAAGTCAGAAAGATAGATACCAGGGTTTGGATGGACTTTACAAGGGTAATAGTAGTTTAAGAAATAACCCTGACTACAAGTGTTGGCCTTGGCTATAGCATTAAACCAGGTTAGTGATAAAAGAGAATATGGCTTGCTCTAGTAGGTTTACTTCAAGGATAAAAATAGTCTAAGGATTATAGTCCTATGGTCAAATGTGAATAGATCTGGGTCTGTGACCTGGTAAAATTAATACTAGGATTGGATCAGAAGGTTTAAATAGAACACTTAAGCAGAGGTGTTAGATATGGCAACTGGTGGAAAACCCTCAGGCAGACTTCTTAAATAGGTAATATAGAAAAGTTACACATGTAGCCAGTTGTACACTCATCTAATAGTTCATTATAGATACGTCTATATAAAACATGTACCCGATATAAGTATTAATTAAAAGCTCAGACCAAAGAGGTCACCTTAATACTGAAAAAAAAAATATATATAAAGAAGATTTAGGCAGTCTTTGCTCAATCTGTAATATGTATAGTTATGAAACATTTAATAAACTTCAAAAAATAATACAAAACTATGCAGATTTGAATTACTAGATAAATTTATATACTTTTAAATTAGAAAATTCAGCTACTTTAAATTCTATTTAACATGTTATTTGATATGAGGTCTCTGCTATAATATAGCTATGCCAATTTTTAATATACTTTCTTATCCTTTCTAGATATATAGTTTAAACAAATATAATTTTAATATAAAAATTATCACTAGTCAAAGTTAAAAATTTTGACATGTTAAATAGCATAATTTGAATACTATTTAACATTCCTTTTGACTTGTTATTCAATATTTTTCACAAATATTCATGTTCATAAAATTATATAATAGTTTGAATGACATGTTGAAAGATATACTAAATAGTATTCAAATTGTGCTATTTGATATAACAAAATTTTTTAATTTGACATGCATATAACTATTTAAAAAAAATTTTTTTAGCAAATCAAAATCTTATGCTTTCTTCTTCTGTGTAGATTTGTAAATCAAATAATATTATAGCTGTTCTTACAAATTCTAAAACAACTAATAAAATTTTAATTGCCAAATTTGATAAGTTATTAATTTTAATTAATAAGTTATTTATTTTAACTGAAATCAGTAACTTATTGAATTCAGCAATCAAAATTTTATCAGTTGTTTCTAAATTTATAAGAACAGCTGTAAACAAAAGATCAAATTAGAACAGCTTAATTTACTTTTGATCAAAAAATATCTTAAGATAATTTTCATAACAAAGACTCTATATGATTATTATTATATGATTTCATGTATATTAATCTTGAATATCAAGTTGAATAGCATATCAAATTTTTAAATTTGGCATACAATATTATCTTTAATATTGACTTATTAATAAATCAAATTTTGATAAAAAACAATTATTAGCCAAATGTAGTAACTTGCAAAGATATTAAAAAAAAATTATGAAAGTAAATTAAAAATTAATTCTTTTGGTTATATAAAATATAATATCTGTATTAATTATTATATGCTTTATGCTTTTGGAACCTGTTCAGAAACTTACAATCTAAGTTGTAATTATTGTAAAGCTTTTTTTAATCTATTTAGGCAAATTTAAGAATACATACTATCTAATCTTTATATAGAATTAAATGAGCTACAAGAATATTTGTTATATTATTTGGCACATCAAACTAGAAAAATTATTTAAACACACAATTATATGCTCAGTTAGATGAGCTTGATAAAAAAGGCATTGTAATTATTATAGACTATAAAATGAATATTTTACTGAAAAGCATATGTAAAACAAAGCAAAATTTTTTCAAAAAGAAAGAATGATCATTGCACTTGATATTAATATATACTTATTTACCTAATAACATCAATTTGCAAGTTCATATTTTTGATTATTGGTTAACTAATTCATGCAAAGATGCATGGTTTATTGCTTTGTCATTATATGCTGCAATAACTAACCTTAATTCTCAGCCAGAATGGATTACTTTTTTATTTGATAATAGGCCTATTATTATAATGCAGATCTAATGATGATTATAGGATAATAAAAGAAATAATATAATATTCATATTAGAAAATAGACTTTTCTTAAAGCAGAAGAGACTAAAATAGCAATTGATTCTTATTATGCACAGGTTTGATCTACTAATTTTTTTTTTGATGCATTTAATAAATTTACTTTACTTTATCATTAGATATTTTTAGATTTTATATATTATTAGTTATTGTGTTCATTTATAATTTGATATTATATATGATCAGATATTGAATTAGTAATTGAAGAAATTTGTAAAACATCAGTAGCTCATTTAGAGCCAAAACATACTAAAGGTAATATAAGTAATATAAATATATGAATAGAGCTTTTAATAAGCTAGTTAATATTTTAAAAACAAATAGAACTAGATATTATATATTCAGAAATAATATCAAATATAAATTTGAATATTAATTTAGATATAAACACATTCCAGTATGATATACTAACTTGTGTATATTATTTATTCATTACATTTATATTACTCTTATATTATCAAACCTAAATGTATATGACTCTTAATTAATGATAATACTTAGTAATTTATTTAGTTAATTAGAAAGATCTCTTATATGTTATATTCAGTGTTGGGTCTGTCTATATGTCCAATTATTTTGTTCTGAATTAGACATATAAAATTTTATATGTCTAATTGTCCAGTTGAGAATGACAGATAAACAAAAGAAAATAGAGAGAAAAAGAACATTGTTATCTAAAATAGCAAACTCATGCAATTCTTATATGTTCAATTTTTGTTTAAGACTGTTAACACTGGTTATATCCAGTTTATAAATAAGTGCTGTAGAGTAAAACCTAGAAGTGAATCTTTAAGTTTATTACTATAGCAGACTTAGTTTTATTATATATTATAAAACTAAGTTTGCTACAGTGATGAACTTAAAAATTCACTTCTAGGCTTCACTCTGCAGCACTCAAATTATATTTAAAGTAAGCTACTTTATTAACAACTATATATAAGAAATATCAAAGTATTAAATATCTTAGATTAATTTTTTTATTAGTTTCAGATAAAAAATAAATCAATACTTTACCAGATAATTCAAACTGGTTCTCATGAAAGTGGCTATTTGAAGGTGATTATACAGGTTATGTTCGAGCATGTGCAATGCCAAATATCAGTGAATGGAACAATTTCTTATCTGTGAAGTTAGAGAAATTAAAAAAAAAAAAAATACAAAAACCAAATCCTCAAGTTTCTCAACATTTAATTTATAAGTCTTCATAATTTGTTTTACTACTAAATAAATCAAATAGCAATACTTTTTATTATTATTTTCTACAAAGTTATATTGTTATCTAATTTACTATACATTTTAGAAGTTTTTTCTTATTACTTAACAACTGATCAACTAAACCTACTAAATAAAGAAAAAAGGTAATTAATTCATTTATAGTATTAATTCATTTATAGTAATAATTTCTTATATATATAGGCTAAAAGTTTATATAACTTACTATTAAATAAAAAGCATATACAGAGAATTTTTACTTACTTTGAGTTAGGCATTAAAGAAAAACAAAAATTTGGAAAAAAAAAGTAGTCAAAAGAATTAGTAAACATGTAATAGCTCATTTAGAAGGATACTTTTTAGCTAATAACACTGATAAAAGCAATAGATATAATGCAAAAAAAATGTTGAAGAAATTAAGAGAATTGGCAAAAACAGGTAGTTTGGAGAAAAGCAATATTTCTAAAATGTTGATTATACAAAATTGAATAGCAAGATATGTAATATAACATAAGCAGAAAATAACACAAATAGCTATAACAAATATTGACAAATAAAGTTTGTGTATATACATATCTGAATTGCAAAAATATATAAATTTGAAGATAGAATTTGGTATCTTTTCAATATAAAGTTTTTAATAAATAAACTTTTTAAAAATATAATATATAAACTTTATTTTTGTGATTCTATATAATTAATTGTACTACTTTTTAATAGAACTAGAATTTAATTTGATCTAGTTATATTAGAGATGAAATTTGCTATTTTACTCTTTTTGTTAATGATCTGCAAAATTTTCTTCACAATATACTAATTAATTTTTCTGATTCATATGCAAATTACAAATTAACTTTAATTTATTTTAATACTTTAAATTACATATTAATAAGTTAATTTAATATTATATATATTATATTTAATCTTATAAAATACATTACAATATATATATATAAAATAATATTTTTTAACTAACAATAACTAGATAAAAATATTCTTGATACTTTTGCTTTTAAATAGTTTTATATTTTATATTTCAAGTAAATTTTATAAATACAATTGATTTATATACTTAATTATATTGAAATATTAAATGTAACTTATTATAAAATTAAAAAAATCTTATTATAATTATAACTTTAATTTAAGAACTTATACATATTTAGTAAAATTATATTAATAACTTCATAAATATATTAAAAAATTAGTCAAATTAGCTGTAAGCTATATTAAAATCTGATGTTTTTATGTTTTTAAAAAAATATATCTTTGAATTAAAAATATTTATTACTTTTAATATATTTTTTATAAAAAATTTTTAAAAGTATATTGCTTAATAAATATGTTTTCTATATAATATAATATTGAATAAAGTTAATAACTAAAAAAATAGGTATAATTTAAAATTTTAAAAAATAAATAAATAAATATAAAAAACAAGCAAGTTTAAAACAAAAATTTGAATAAATTACTAATATTATTTAAAAAATTTTAAAAAATAATAACAAAAATTTTCATTATTGAAAATATAAAATTATTTTTGAAAACATTAAATTAAATAATTGTATTTTTATAAAAATATATAAATTTCAAAATAAAGAGTGTGATGACTTAGTGAAGTGATCAGATTGTCAACTCCTAAATGACAGGTTTAGAGTTTAAATCCTATAAATGATGAATTTTGAAATTATATTTGTGTTATAGTAACTGATTTTGTCAATTAGTTGGATTAATATAGTAGTTTAATAGTTAGCTCTAACTGCAAATGATGGTTTAGGCCAAAGCAATATCAGATTAGCTGTAAGTATAAGATACAAAAAGCTCTGATAGATTTAGTACAAAGTTAAATATGACTTAGTGATCATGATATATTTTCATCAGTTTACCAATGTTATTGGTAAGGCATGATAAATATGAGATCAGAGTGTTTAAATAAAGAATCTACAAGCAGGTCTTAGGTATAAAAACTAGTATAGAACTTTTGAGCAGACTACCTAAATTAGACAATGACTAAAGTTGTATAAGTAACTAGTTGTATACTCTTTTCATGATTGTCATTGTATCTGTTACATTAATAGATGCTAGCCAATATATACCATCAATAAACTCCTGAGTCACATATAGTTACCTTAGCATTAAAAAAAATAAAATAAAATTCAAAATAAACTTCCAATACTAACTATAAACTAAGCTAAACCATCCTAATTATAACATTAAGTACAATTTATTATTTTGTAATATTATAATATTTAAATAAAAACTTTTAAAAAAAATTCATATAAATCGATAAATACATATGATTTATTGAATTATATATGTATAAAATATAGATAAACAAATATATAATAGGATAAAAATAATGTTTACTATTAAACAAAACCTAATTACTAAACCTATTGTTTATAAACTTAAATTGATCTATTGAATTTAAGTATGCTTTAACAAACTAAACTAACTTAAAAATATAAAAGTAGTCAATAGAAGAGAACCAAATTTTTCTAAATAAAAGTTTTCTTAATAAAAATTTTTTTATTTTAATTTTATAAAATTCCAAAATTAAAATAAAAAAATTTTGTTAATTTAGAAATTAAAAAAATTTTACTAAAAATGATTTGTTCTTTTTCTATTAATTCTCCTTCCCATATATCAAATATAAACCCCAGATCTCTTACGCGAACAAGCTTGTCTTATTCAACCACCTAACCAGAAATCTTAATCTCTAAAAAAAAAAGACAACCGTTCTGTTAATAACTATTTTTGTTTTTTGAAATTCAAATGTAACTTTTCTGTACCTTTTTCAGTAAGCTAACTTTTATGCGAATAAGATTATAAAAGATTAATTTTGGAGTTCGCTTTCTAGCTTTTTTTTTTTTGAAGACAGAAATAATGTTTGTGCCGATTTTTTGCTTCTGTTCCCAAAAATTACTTTAAAGTGTATAAATAAGTTACCCGGGCAATTGATATACACTAGCCAATCAGACGAATTTCAGCCCATGAATATCAGGCAGCATCCTGAAATGCTAAATTATTTTAGCCGTGCCGGGCTCACTATTAGCCTTATAAAGATTTAATATATCTAATCCAGATGATGATAAAGCTTCATGTAACAGTACTTTTTCCAATAGCGAAAAACTCTTAAAACCTTATATCGATACAAGTGAGTTTATTATAAATTAATAATACAGTAAATATTGATATTCACACAAACTTGCTCCATCGAACAAATAAATCATAACGATAATAATGGTTAAAAAAGCTATTGCAGTTCTTCGACCTGATCAACCAGATGGCACTGTTAACGGTACAATCATTTTCACTCAAGAAGCTGATGAAGTTAAGGTTGATATAGATATTAAAGGGCTTCCAGCCGGAAACAAAAAGCATGGATTTCATATTCAGTGAGTATCCGAGTATTTTATTCATGCTAACAATGATATATATATAAATGTTGGCAAAATACCATATGAGTAGTAACGAAACTTGATAGTTGCAAATGCTAATAAGTTTCTTTTATGTGGTCGACCAAATTACGTTATTCATATGGTTATCTTTATTTCATATATTGTACGTCAGATTAATATTTGCGTCAAATTAAAAATAATCCAAATCCACTAAATCATACTCCACAATTTTATTCTTACGCAAATTTTATTCCGACGCACAATATATATAATGTATATGATGTCATAATCATCTAACACCTAAAAAAAAATTAGTGAATTCGGTGATAATACTAACGGATGTACCTCTGCTGGAGGCCATTACAATCCACATAATAATAATCATGGTGCTAAAGAAGATGAAAAACGTCATGTAGGTGATTTGGGTAATGTTACTACCGTGGATGGTTGTGTTAAAGAACAAATCATCGACAAACAAATCAGTTTGGATGGCGAGTGCTCGATCATCGGGTATTTTATCATTTTATTTTTTCGAAGATCAACCATCCTTTATTCTTGTAATTATGATTAATAAATATTTATATGGTCTGTATTAAAAAAAAGACGAACCGTTGTTGTGCATGAAGACGAAGACGATCTTGGGAAAGGTGGTCACCAACTTTCTCTTACTACTGGTAATGCAGGTAAACGCCTTGCCTGTGGTGTTATTGGTATGTTTATTAAATAATATGCATAATTGTTTCTTATTGATCTCACATTACTTAAGCTAATCTATCTGTATACACAATAAATAGGTATTACGAAATGATCTTTGATCACAATTGGAAATTTATCAAAACGAATGTTTAAAAATATCAATTCTTGACGATTTGGTCCCTCCATCTTATTTTTTACGTTTATGTTTTTCAAAGAATGAGCGTTTTTTTTTTCTTAAACTATAAAAAAATTAACTGGAAGACTTAATAAAGTTACCATGAATATTATGAATATTTTTACACAAGTATACAATTCAAAAAAGCTGTATGAAAACCAAAGGTTCTTCAAATACTTTGATATCAAATTAATACCAATAACAAATGAACTGTTCTCTGCCACTAGCTTTACATTATTTAAAATAATCAAAACAAACCGTTAAATAATCTTAGAAGTCTGATTCTATTGTATGCTATTAATATTCAATTACCAGATGCCCCAAAGGCTTTCCAATTCATAACAAAACCTTGAACATGCAACTGCAGCAGAAAGTGGATATTGTGAGATACCAATTTTTTCATCTACCCAACTGTCTGCAAAATTGTCTACTCCATGAGCCATAGCTCCGATGGCAATACAAATTGAATGATCAGAAGGCAGAGTGGGCAAATACTGTGAAAGACGAACTGGTGTAGCATCGTATGAAAGTGCTGAGGAAAAAAAATTGACCATTTCATCAGATGATTAAATCTTTCTGTATAAGTAAATAACAAGAAAACGCCTACCTAATTTCACACATCTTGTCGGAAGATATTGTGTTATAGGATTTTTAACCACACGTAGTAGCTTTTCTTTACCGTCCACTGAATGAATACTTAGTTTATGAAGAAGTTGTACTACATAAAACATGTTGTTAAAAGATATCCAACTCGAATTTAACGATAGCGTCGCACAACCATATATATATACTTCCCGCCCAAATCCCAAACTCTGGCCAAACTAATATTCCAAAAACTTTATTAATATCATTTAAACAAATGATATAGCTATACATAATATATTTACAAAATATCATGATTACTTTTTTGATTTAATTTTTTGTAATTTTTTTTTTTGAGTTTGGGATTTGTCTAGGCTTTGCCGGCAAGTATACCCGTATAGTCAGTCACCTTCCATATAATCACATCATTTAACTAACTACTGTAATTAATGTATAAATATTACCGTAAAATCTCGAAATAGCGGGCACGGGCGTTATTTCGAATTTTGGCTTAATGCTGGGAAAAATTCGAAATAAAGCCCATGCCCGCTATTTTGAGATTTTACAGTATATGGACCTTTTTAGAAAATTACTATGATCCCAATTAGGTGGTTATACAGTTATAAGGGTCGTGGCCATAACAAAATTATTATACGTACCCATTAAGCCAGCAAACCGTTTAAACGTTCTGGGAATTCGAATATGCGGGCTAACTTCAATTAATACGTTATTTTCTGTATGGATATAAATTTGCATTAAACCAGCTTTGTTTAGAGGACTGTCCAATAAAGCCATCATGCACTAAGAAAAGAATAAATTTGATGTGAAAAACCGCATATTAAGTATAGTCAAATATTTAGGAATTATACCTGATGCGTAATATCTGGTCGGTAAACTCTATTAATGCCCAACTTCCGTAGCTCATTATGGTGGTCGTCATAATTAATCAATTGATATTTCGGTGGCTTAGTGTTGGCGACCTTATAAGTTTCCAAACACGCTTTGTCTAATACAACGATCAATCTTCGCGTTGACTCTTTTTCCTCAAGAGTCTTTGGAAGTTTCGGAGTTTGTGGAACAAGGAAAACATTGGTTATCGCATATGTATTGTTGTTGCTGCTACCATTCTCGTTTTTTACGGACGTAGTATCGGTTATTTTTTTCTGAATGTTTACTTCCTCGGTTTGTACAGCAATAGACACGAATTTTGATTTATCGTCAACTTTTTGTTCCAGCTCGTCTGCTATATCTTTATCCAACACCTTTGTTGGTGAAACACTAGACTGTTTCGTCTTTGTTTTTTTCTTTACTGGGATAGCTTCTTTTTTATTCTTTTTACGTTTCTTCTCGTCAAGTGTCATTGTGTTGAATCTAGTTTGTCAAAGCTATTCGATTTAAATAGAAAAAAAGATCTGGTGTAACAACGTGACACAACCAGTCTGCATTAAATATATAACGCTAACCTTTAAACTTTTAATTCTGGTCAAAATTAAATAAAATAATAGATATTCTAAAATCAAAGCATAGAAATATTAGTCATAAATTGTGTCTCACTAACACAAATTCGTTTACATCGTAATCCACAATTTTCATATTTAGAAACAAATAATTTTCGAACTGAAATAACTTTTCAAGCGATTATTTAATATTAAAAAATTGAGTTAATTACATTTTTCGATTCACGTGATTGAGATTAGATTTCAGTTAATTTGTGAATAAGTATTCTAATGTCAGCCGGAAACAATGGAAACAATGACTGCAGATGCAACTGATCGATTAAATCATCAACTAGTTAAATTCCGAGATATTCCGTCTATTCAGGCTGGTTCGTGTTGGTTTCTTTGGCCAATCAACAAATTTAGTACATGATAGAAAAATCGATTAGAATTATTTTATATACAGCATGTAATTTTAATTTATATCACTATTTATACTAATTTATGCTAACATATCTTGTATTATTATGGCAACCTATAAATTCTAATTACATGCCTTATACAGTCTTGCACAATATTATCTCATGCGAAATATATAAAATATATAGCTTGTTTTATGTAAAATGTATGGTTTATTTTGTAAAATATATATATAGCTTATTTTGCATAACTTGTTATTTTTTGAAACCATATATGCTATTTTAAAAAGCTCAGTCTCCTATGAATTAATAATTGCCAAAAAAAATAATCATGTAAAATATAGTTCACCTTTCTTATACGTAGAAGTATTAACTTGCTTTAACAAATTAAATAACCCAATTTCAATCTTATTATATCGGAATTTGATAAATAGAGAAACCAATCTGTCATAGATCTGGTCAAATTTGCAGATCATTTGACCAAGTTTGAATTTGTTTGACTTTAAATCTGGTGAAATGATCTGCAAATTTGACCAGAGCTATGACAAATTGGTTTTCCTATTTATTAAATTTCACAAATCGGCCGATATGTTAAAATTTGATGCATATATAGCACTAGCAAAAAGATCTCAACTTTAAATAAGCAAGTTAATTAAATCATTAATTAGAATCTAAATCTTAAAATTGCAAATATTAGGTTTTTTAGTATTTTAGATTTTTTAAACTAGAATGCTCATAGCATTTAAAATGCAATTATATCACTTCTTTTTAATTAAATAATATGAATTACTTAACTAAACAAAATATTAAAACATATTATAGTTTATTTGTCAAATTTAACTAAAAAAATTATTGATACTTCAATCTATAATAATAATGCATCAAACTTATTTTTCTATATATTCAATCCAATTTTCTTAGTATTACAACTCCTTTTAAATTTTTATATATTCCTCTGACATAAATCATCAGATTTTTCAAAATTAATAATAATCATCTGTATGACTCATTGTTGACAAAAAATTTTTTTTTCTTAAAACTTACTATATTTGCCCTTCAAAAATTTTTTTTATAGTTTTATTTGAACCTACTAGTATATCCATTATTTTTTTTTTCTTGATTTTTTTTTTTTTTTTTTTACTATGAAACAAAAGAAACAACTTATTAATGAAAAATGCAACTAAATTATTGGTGCTTGGAAAACCAGTATGAAGCATATAAGAATCGCAAAGACCCTAAAACTTTCCAGAAGCACTGTCAATAATGTAATAACATACTACAGAAAGGCTGAAAAAGTTGTACTTTCACTTTGTCCTGAATGACCTTCTAAAGTAACTGAATATAGTGTTCGACATCTAACTTGCATTTTAAAAAAGGACAGAAAGATTATATTAAAGGTTTTGACAAATAAATTCATTGAAGCAACCTCTGTAGAAGTATCTACACAAACTATACAACAGCACCTCTATAATGAAGAGTTTTATGGTTGGGTTGGTTTAAGAAAACTATTTATAGATGAGGAGTCTCATATGGCTCATATAAATTGGGCAGATACAAAAGTAGGTTGAAATGAAAGATGAAAAAACATTATTTGGAGCAATGAATCAAGATTTGAGATGTTTGAAGAGAATGATCATAAGTATGCTTGGAGGAAACCAAAAGAAAAATATAATGTTAAATGTTTAGTTTCAATATTTAGGTCAGAAAGGGTAGGCATAATAGTTTGGAGGTGTTTTAGCATATACAGTCTTGGATCTTTAGTTTAGGTTCACAGTAGGATGAATTCGAAAAACTATATAGAAATTCTTGAAACTTGTTATGTACTATATTTAAACAATTTAATAAACATAGTCAGTCAAAAAAATTATGTGTTTCAAGATGACAATGCTAAAATTCACACTTCCAAATTTTTCTAAAAATAGTTTAACAAAAATTGTATTGTGCAACTTCCATAGCTCTCATATAGTCCTAACCTCAATCCTATTGAACATTTGTAGGATGAATTAGAGCATCGTATATGTAAGCACATTCCTCTACCAACTGATGAGTCAGAACTCTTCAATTTGCTTCAATAAGAGTGGTTTAAAATTGATAGTTCAATTTTAAAAAATCTTGTTGAAAGTATGTGTCAATGTATTCTTGCTGTAATTGCCACTAATAGGTACCCTACACAGTATTAAATTATGTAAATAAAATTTATATATATAGTTGCTAAATAAAAAATTTTTAATCTGAATTAATATGTAGTTTGTTAAGAATTCACAAATCAAAAACCTACAAAAAAAAATGATCGTCATATTATTACTAAAAAAATCTGGTGACTTATGTCAAGGGAGTGTACAATTCAAAAACTTTATTTTAAATTTATTATTACATATATATACTAATATACAATTTAATAATTTGCAATAACTGTTAATAATATTAATAGTATTAATAGACAACAAAAAATTTGAAAGTATATCAATATTAAATCAGAATAATAGCATTACATATATGTAAAGTTAATTAAATAACTTATAATTGGTAATCAAATATTTTACAAATACACTGTAATGGTATAAAAATACAAATTTTGAAATAAAACATAAAAATATAAAAATATTTTAATACTAAAATCTGAATTATTTAAAAGTTAAATAATAATACAATAAGTATTTGTATAAAAAAATAATCTTGAACAACTAGTGCAAAAAATAAAACACTTGACAAATTATTTATTAATATAATAGTATAAAAATAAACATTTATATATTTAAGAAAATTTGTTAGCAATATAAAAAAAGATATCTATATAAAAAAATTACATAATTTTTATTTTTTTAATATATGCATAACCTAAAATTTAATCTTTATGCTTTTTGTATTATGAGTTTGGTTAATCAAATTTGTATTTTAATCAAATTTTATATTTTAATATATCATAATCTAGCAATCAGATCTTGATAATTAGTATTAATTGAATTATCTTATTAAAATAATTTGAATTATATCAAAGTTATCAAAATTCAATTAATAGATTATAAAATATCAATAATAAATTAAAATATACAAATTTGATTAAAATATAAATTTAATTAACTAAACTTAATAAAAATAGATTAGAAATCAATTAAATTTTTATATATTATATAAAAAAAAATTTAGTATATAATAAAAAATTATCTTACATATTTCTATTAATAATCAATAAATAAAACTCTTAAATTTATATAATATATAATTTTAACTATCATCTGGCTTTGCTCTTTCTAATTTGTTAACTTATAAACAATATTGAAATAAGTTTTGATATTCTTTAGAAAAAGATGCAGGCAATAAATATATAACTAAATGTTTCTATTATAAATATAAGCTATCTAAAAGGTCTAAAAAGCTTTATAGTCATATTATTGCATATAGTAAATGCTCTATTACTATAAAGAATAATTATATTCAAAAGGTTACAAGTTCTATTTCTAAATTTTATAAAACAAATTTAATTAATTCAAATTAAGAACAATCAGAGTATATTATTAATTACAAATAATTTATTAATATATAAAATACTTAGCTAACAAAGTTTTTATAATTTAAATAATAGTTTTAATAGTCTTTTTTCAGCTATATTAAAATGCTAAAAAATTTAATAAATTGGGTTATCAAGCCAATTTTACAAAATAAATAATTCAAAATTGACAAAAAGCTACTTAATTTTATTGTTTATAGAAACTATTTTTTTTTCTTTTTGACTAGTCTTGCTGAGATTCTTTAGCATGTTTATTATATTTTTCAAACTAATATTCTTAATATACTCTCAAATACTAAACTTCAACCTCTCCTAGTCTGTATTTTTAAACTTTTTAGAAGTGACTATTGCACTAATTTCTGTTAGTATCAGAAGGCTTTGCCAGGCTCTATTAAGAACTGGCTGTTACTATAAGTTTATGTAATATCTCTTATTGTTAAATTTCTAGTCTCATATTATATCTCATAATTTCAGTTATTCCAAATTAGACTCCAACTCATGTTCATCACTATGTGGTTTCTCAACTGCAAATTACTTGCTATTTCTGGAAATAAGTCCATTCTTTAGATATTTCAAGTTTTTAGTTTCACAATGTTGCAGTTTTTTTTTTGGGATAAGTAAGAAGATATCATTTAGAATTAAGTATATTAGTAATAGTTTACTAGTTTTTGATATACTAAAGAAAAGAGCACCAAACTTATATAAGTCAGATGAATGCAAAGAGTGTTATGCAGATTAAAAAACATTAATTCACTTGCTTAGATATGAAAAATATAGTAATTATTGAAGCAATATTGAAGAATTAGTATGTTAGTTAGTATAGAAAAAACTCAATAAAACAGATAAAAGCAAGATAACAAAACTTGACTTAAATAAAATATTAGTTTGCAAAACTGAAGTAGATAAAGTTAAGCATTAAGAGTTATATATATGTAGCCTAGCAATAAAAATATGTTTAAGGAATTATATACAAAACAAGTTTTAAGAAAAGGCATAAGACAATCTGTAAAGTTATACATCAAGATTATAGAAAAAATGTTTAGAGAAAAAGTATAGTGAAGAAGATATAAGACAGTAGCCAAATAGGAAGATAAGAATAGAATAACATTAAAAGTAAAGCAATGCAGATTGAAGAGAAAGAAAAATAAAAGTAGTATTTCAAAAAGAATAAAAATTAGAAAAGAAGACAAAAAAAGCATATCAAGTAAGACTAAAGTTAGTAAAGATAAGAAGAAAAAAGCAAACTATATTTAGTTGTTTAATGAATTGGTACAGAATAAGATTAATCCATTCTAGTTTAGTTCTTGACAAAGCTAACAAAGTCTTCTAATTTAGGCATAAATTAGTGCAACTAGTTATATTTGAGTGCAGTTTCTGTACTCATATGATGCCAGGCTTGTAATTGCAAAAGGTGAATTATTAAAAATAAATAATGGTTCAATTAGTAAAATTTTGTATTTAAGCTTTAACAAAACTATCAAATAATAATAATAATAATAATAATAATAAAAGTTATTATATTAAAAAAAATATCTAATAATTTAATGATTAAAGTTTTATTAGAGTTTATAAAAGCTTGAAGTTTTGATAAAAAAAAATAACTCTTTTACTTAAAAAGTTAATTAATTATAAAAATAAAAATACTTTTTTTGATATTTACTAAAATATTAATAATATTAATTTAGAACCTTTTAAAACCAATTTTCTAAAGATTTATCACTTTTATTTTTTTTATTTTTTTTTATTTTTATTTTTTTTTAACCTTTGGCAGCCACGATAGTCAACTAGTCAGAAGTTTATTTATAAATGTTTAGTATAGACAATATACAAATAGAACTATTTCTAACTCTATGTGCCATCATCATGTGGTTACTCCAATTGGCACCTATGAGTGACCTGCTACATCAGACTTGCTAAAGTCTGAATCGAGCTTATCTGTTTGCTACCCTACAATTGAACAGCACCAATCTGATACTATTCTTTCATAAGAAGGTAAAAAACCAAAAAAAATTTTTCTTGTTGAGAGAGAATACACTAAAAAAATGTGTATAGGAAAGAAACGTAAAAAAAAAAAAACAAATATCAAGAAATAAAAGGGAAGAGGATTGCTGATGAAGGCCAGACAAATGGTCACTAATTATAAAGGCTGTGTCGGCCTATTAAAAATTATATGTTACTA